>JARBWK010000001.1:144879498-145108326 GCA_030556195.1 Anolis apletophallus | reverse complement strand
AAATAAATAATTTTATTTACTATGTGTATATGCTGTGCATATGTATATGATGATGATGATACATTCTGCTTCCTCCCATGAGCTCAAAATAGCATGTATGGCTGTCTTCATTTTCACTGCTTTATTTTTTCAACAATTTTGTGAGCTAAGTTAGCATGTGCAGTGCTGGATTTACCTTTTTGTTTAGGTGTGCTTTAGCACAGGGCCCTGTTGGCCACGGGGGCCCATCTTCCTGCCATTTAAAAAAAAAATGAATTTTGCTTATGTGGTGAAATTCTGAATTTGAAGGTATTCTGTTTCTGAGCAATTCCAGACATGAATATATAGTTTATAATCAATGGGAGTATGCCACAAAGCGGGCAATGTAGGTCTACCAGACCTACCTCCTTCAGGGTCCAAGTAAGGGACCTAATAACTTAACTAGCACAGGACTCATTTGTCCTAAATCTGGCCCTGAACATGTGTGTGTGCATGAGTGTGTGTAAGGACGGTGGGAAGGAAGGAAGAGGTTGGCTGACCCAATGCAATCCTGTGGATTTGATGGCTCTCTGAGTTTATGGACATGGAACTCCAATGTCTCAGCTCTGGGCTATTAACTGTGGTGCCACAGTGGCTCACACTTACTTTTGACCCACCCTTGTACATTTCACATTGTCAATTGCAGTGTCATAGTTTCATGCCCCCTTTTTTTGAAAAAAAAACAAGGTTTCTACAGGTGTGGCTTTGAAAGGATTCCTCACTCAATCATCTCCCCTTTCCCAATGATGACATTTCACTTTCTAAACATACATGTGTTTTATTTCTGTGATCCTTATCGCTAGGTGGCTGTGACTAGATAAAACCTTAAGTACCTGTTTAAATCTTTAAAGAGATGAATGGAATATTTCTTGAGCATGCTGAAGTTGGCTGTCCCACCACTCCTTATACTACAGTTGCTGAAACAAACAATAGCAGTAGCAATTGCAGAAATATTCACTAAATATTAGGAGATATGTCATACTATTGGGAACTGTTTAGCAACAGAAAATGCAGGACGTGGAGATGCTGAGATCTCCATCAATAAAAGTACAGTAGGCCCTTGCCATTCATTGGTGTTTGGTTCCAGGGCACCCCATGGACACCAAAATCTATGGATACCCGTCCTGTTATATACCATGGTGTAGTAAAATGGTATCCCTTGCATAAATAGCAAAACAAAGGCTTGTTCTATGATGTGGGGGGTAGGTATTTTCTTTTTGTCAGTGATGGAATCAATGAATCAGAAGTCATGGATATAGAGAACCAACTATATCTAAGCAGATGATAGTTTGCCATTTCTCAACAAGGCTGTCTTGAACATCTGGGCGGAACAATGTCTTGAACTAGACAATCTTCAAAATCATCACCAACTGTACAATTCCATGATTGGGAAAATATTGGCTTCAGAATGCATATCATCAGAGCACAAAATATAATCAGATTTGATTTAAAATGAAATATTTAATGAATGTTCGAACATTTGAGAGCTTTCTAAATTACTTAGGTGAATACAGGAAATCTGTCTTGACATATGAAGATATCAACAATTTTAATAGTTTAGTCCATTTCTCAATTTTGGTCTTTGTGAATCTTGAAAAAGAAGCATTTTTAGATCTCTCTTTCTGTGTTCCTTCAAGTTGCCTATCTCTCTACCTAGTCTAAATTATTCAATTTTGAAATAATCAAAATAAAATGCTTGAAAAAAAGGGGCAAGCACAGCTTACCACTGTGTGGGGTTTGGGCAGGCAATATCATAATCTGTTATGACTTAACTCTTTCAAATGTACTAATCAGATGGCTTTATACTGTTGAAGAATACTAAAGAAGAACATCAGGCAGGGCTTTATTGTCAATCAAACAAAAACAAAGCTCTTCTGTATGTTACACCCTTGCTCATTTGGAGGGAGATGTTTCTCAGTGAGCAAGCAATCAACAAACTACAGCAGCTATATTTAATGAGAGAAGGGGATTAGGGCCAACATTTCTCTGCTATTGAAATTCTTCTTGACCCATTGAATACAAGGTGACATTGGTACCATGGTTATTTCCACCAACCCCATAGTGAGAGAACAAACAATTGTCACCCACATCAGACATAGGATGAAATAATTTGCTTTCTTCTAGGTTGGCCTTTAAACCTTTAATAGTTAGCCTATACAACTAAAATATTGTGAAGGAAACTATACCCGTGAAGGGCCTAGATATGCCTTCACCCCACTCCTTCCAGGGAGATAAGAAAGCATAGAAACTGGTTAAAACAAACAGCAAGAGATGCTCAGAGTTTTTGTTTTTGTTCCGCATGCATAATTTCCCTGGAACTGCCATGTACAATCTATGAAAATGCTTCAGACAGCATAAAAGAGTAACTAATCAAGCAGGAAATGTGCATCAGAATTCCTATTGTGGTGCAGCGAAGAGGAGTGGGTAATTGCTCCAATTAGATCTGGCATTTTTGGAGATCCACAAAGACCATGCAAGGATAAATGCTTGGAAGTGTGGCACTGAGTCCACTGTGGTTTTATGCATGTGCACCCCATAGCTAGGTGGGCACCGTCTTAGTTCCTCTCCTACCATACTACTTAACCCAGGGTTACCCTTCTAGCTGAGTCTCCATTAATTATTCAGCTGGAAGGCAAACTAACCAACCAGTCAAACTGGAAGTACTCCCCCGCAATCTTCAATATAGAGATAAATGTTTCCATGGGGACTTCAAGTAGAGGAGAGGGTCCTTTCCCTTCCAACCTGACAACATGAAAAGTTCAAAGGTAGTTGACTGAAAATGTAGTTGAATCAACACTGGAATAGTGTTACTTAAGGCTGGTGCAGCAGCACTCCTACAAATTCCTTGGAAGTGTAGGCCATTCAGTGCATGAAGTCTTGATGTTACCTGAGCGGCATTAATTAAAAGTAGGGAATGAGATCTGTTGTACTTTCTCCCAACAACCTTACAGTGTAGGAGACAAATGAATGAGTTCATAGCATGATTTCATTCCCCTTCTTATAGGTTGAAGCCATGATAGTCTGGCATATCCATTTGCAATGTAACATCTTCATGACTAACTGAGATAACTGCCTACCCTGGATGATGAGCAACTTAGCCCGTCATCCCTTGTTAAGAGCTTGGGTGTCCAATTGGACCCTTTGCTGTCCATGGAGACTCAGGTCTCCATGGTCAGCAAATCCTCGTTCCACCACCTACGACAGGCTAGGCAACTGGCACCCTACCTGTCCAGGGATGATCTGGCTACGGTGATCCAAGCGACTGTCATCTCGAGATTAGACTACTGTAATGCCCTCTACATTGGCCTTCCCTTGTCGACAATCCGGAAACTCAAGCTGGTGCAGAATGCCGCTGCTCGCTTGCTGGTGGGAGCGCCAGTGAGGGAGCACATCACTCCCATCTTGCGGCAACTGCACTGGCTATCTATACCGAATTGCCTTCAAGGTGTTGGTTCTAACCTTTAAGGCCTTACACGGTCTAGGGCCTGAGTACCTGAGGGACCGCCTTACCCCGTATGTCCCCCCGAGATCTCTACGCTCAGAAGAGCAGAATCTGCTATTTGTACCATCTATCCGCTCTTGCCACCTTTCCACAACTAGGCACCGAGCCTTTTCTGCTGCGGTCCCTGTGTTGTGGAACTCCCTTCTAGATGATACTTGAGTGATTTCAGAGCTTGCCCCCTTTTGGAGGGCTTGCAAGACCGCCCTTTTTAGATTGGCTTTTAATTAATCTGGTCTGGCCTGGCGTGTTTTATACCTTGAGTTTAATGGAATTCACAGGTTCTGTTAATTTTACTACTGAGACAATGTTTTATGTTTTATTGTATGTTGTATGTTTTTACTATATGCTGTATGTTTTATTGTGTGTTTGTGATCCACCCCGAGCCTGCAGGGAGGAGCGGAATACAAGATTGAATAATAAATAAATAAATAAATAATGAATTTGTTTGCATAAGCTTTTGAAAACTAGGTCTAGTACACTCAAGTCTACGAAAGCTATGCCACCAACTTCATTCTCTCAGGTAGTTCCTAACACAACAAGATCACTTTGGATACTTCAAGGAATTAGTTCTTCTTATGCATTAGGAAGAATTTGTTGATATATGTTAAGATCTTCCACAAAGTTTGGGACATCTACTTTTTGGGCGCGGGGGTATAATTCCCAGAATTGATCAGTCACTATAGCCAACAATTGTGAAAATTATATTGTCCCTCTGAAAAATTACATCTCCAAACTCAGACCTTTAGTGTATTAAAGGATTATTCCCTGTCCTCCTGTATCAATCATAGTAAGTGAAAAAAAAACCTTGAAGGTACAAAATAGAGCTAAGCAGAGACAAGGTATTCCTCAGTGTCAGCTGTTGAAGGAATTGCTGGCCCTCAAGGCTGCAGTTGGGCTACACCTCCCATCATATCAGGTTTCTTGGGGCTGATGGTAGTTGGGAGACTCAGAGCAGCTCAAGGTCTACATTTGTTCTAGACTTGCTGTTTGTAGAAAACATGGAAAATGTTAGATCATCTAAATTTATATGAGCTGTTTTGATGTCGTATACTCACTTCTTTTTACATTTCTACTTTTCCCCATATGTGTCTTAAATTAGATTTTTAATTACGGTTCTGTTTGATGTCTTATTTCCAGACTTTTTGACATGGTTATTCTGACTTCTGCCATGTTATAGGGCATAGTTCAGGCTATAAAGTTTGCATACAAATAAATCAATGCTGATCCATATCATTCTGTCACTAGATAGGCAGAATACAGAATGGAGTCCTTTGGTAGATCTCCAGAGAGATTCAGGGAAGGCGTATTTCAATAGAACTGTCTGTTGGAGCCCTGCCTTTTTATAAGGAAATATCCACTGCTCCCTTCACTCTCTCAGCCAGTCCCTTTCTAGCTCTTTTTATCTGTCAAGGAGGGCAAATGATGGCTCTCACTTTTCCGAGGATCTGGTCCACTCTTCAAGCTGTAGACAAGCAGGGGCCAAGGTTACATCTTCCGAGACTGTAAGCATGAACGTTGGAATAGATTTTAGTGATTTTATTTGCAAAGTGCCAGATGAATTCCTCTTAGAAGGACGTTGAGTGTGTCTGTATTTTCTTCTTAGTACCCAGACTGAAGTCTAGATTCTCAAGGACATAATGCCCTTACACTTGTAAACAACAGCAACACAACTGGTACCATTGTTTCTTTTCAAGTGCAAGGAACAATATTTACTTCTTGTTCTTAAAAGGGAAGTTTTGCATTTTAATTATTTAGAAAGCCCAGTCAAACAGAAAAATCTAAATGCTAGGAATGTATTAGTGATGTTAAATAAAGAGTAATTGTAATGTGCTACTAGGGTTGAGGACTTCTTATTACTTAAGAAACATGTCAAGTTCTGGAGAAAACTGGTAGCAGAGTTGAGCACAACATGAACCCTCATCTCTAGACTGGTTTTTCCATCTCCTGATGCTCCCCATTAACGGAGCCATCCATTAAAATGAAAGTGTTGCCTCTTAGAGCTGCATTAGCAACATGCTCCCCTGTTGTGATTAATGATTTTACAGTGACTAATGATTAGCCAATTATTGTAAAGTGTCGCTCGCTTTTCCCTGGGTTGTGCTAATTAGCTTGCAACTGAAGGGCCCAATATGGAACGTTTTAAAGATTGCTTTCTATTTTGGTACCCCCCCTCTTCCGCCCCACCATGTCTTGGTAAGCAATACTTTGGCAGTATCCTAAAGCTACCCCATTAAAAAGATGGAAGCAAATCTTGGAAGACATCAGAAGAAGAATGTGTGTGTGTGTGCACACATGCATATATATATTCATTCTTTAGTGGAAAACTCATGCCCAGCAAATAATTGCTTTTACTTCTTTGTCATTTCTGCCCAGTTTACTGCAACTAAAGCAATATTTATACATTTTCAGTTTACAATATTCATAAATTAGATGTGAAAACTCATATAATTGAAGAGTTGGAACAGCCCCTTCTATGCTTCTACAACATATCAGCCTCAGTGATCCTTCTTTCGGTGGCCTTGCTCTGGGATCAGGGGTGTGGAGGCACCCCAGCTCAGAAACTAGGGAACTGGAGGGTCAGCCATGGGATAATCTGAGTAGAATTAATCACTTAGAAGCTCAATACCATCTCTTACTCTAATAGGTAAAACCCCATCTGCTGAAGGACTGGATTGCATTCCTCTGCTGCATACCACCTGCTGCACAATTTCTACTACCGATGTATCTTGTCTGGAAACAGTGAAATGTGTCAGGGTTTTTTGTGTGTGTACCAAATGAAGTCTTGAGGAAGACAGGCATTGCAGCCACTTCCAGCTGAGAACAAGCTCCTATCAATTCCACCCTGCTGCTATGTGAACAGAAGCTTTATTTACTCAAGTTTGAAAGCAGAGAAGTTTGATTTTCCACCTTGTATCTGCCATGGCACCCCGAAGCCTCTTGCTGCCTGCCCCAAACCTGCCTTGGAAATATGAGAATGAAAATGGAGAGGGGAAGTATCATGTGGTAATATTATCTGGCAGAGAATTAATCATATCCATTCTGTCGGGCTAATTTCCTGGGGCTAATGTTTTTACCTGCTTCTATTCCTCATTTAGCTTTATGAAGCAAAGGCAGCTTCATAAAACTGCTGATCTTGCCCTCAGTGTGTGGTTGTTGTTAACTGCCTTCAAGTAAACTTCAGGTTATGGTGACCCTTGTGAATGAGACACATCCCAGTCACTCTATCCTCAACAGCCCTGCTCAGGTCTTGCAAACTGGGGAGAATGGCTTCTTTGAGCCCATTCATTCATCTATAAAATGGTCTTCCTCTTTTCCTACTGCCTTAGCAAGCAGTATTGTATTTTCTAGTGAGCTATATATTCCCATAATATTACAGTCTCAATTTAGTCATCTTGGCTTTGAGGGATATGTCAAGTTTAATTTTTCTAAGACCCATTTATTTGTTTTTAAATATGTACAAAATAATGTATCCCCAGTGTGGTTACAAATAATTTTCAGACTGCGCTTTTTCTTTTTTTGGTAGCATTAACACCAATGGGGGGAATCCACTAACCTATATAGCAGTTATAGCCTGTGGGCCCTCAGATATTTTGGCCTTCAACTCCCAGAAATCCTATCAGTTGGTAAACAGGCTGAGATTTTTGAGAACCACTGCTATATTGTATTGTATTGTTTTATAATTGCTGCTGTGTTGTTATTATGTGTTATTGGGCTTGGCCTCATGTAAGCCGCCCCGAGTCCCCTTGGGAGATGGTGGCGGGGTATAAATGAAGTTAATAAATAAATAAATAAAATAAAATAAATATAGTGTGTTAAAGGATTTATCCAAGGTGCTGGGGTTACTTTAGGGATCAGCACTTTGGATAGTTCTATTAAAGTACAAAATAAAACTGGGAGCACATGCATCACATCTGATATGGTAGTATTTCACTGCCTGCTTTACATCTTGCTTTTCAAACATTGAGAATATCCTTTCTGTCCCACCAGTGCCTACCATAACTTGCTTCAGGGTACAGGCTATGACCCATCGTTTTGGATTCATTGAATTTTAGCCTGCTTTAGACTAAACAAATCCTTTCCTTAGAGATGCAAGGGTCTGGCCATTTTTAAAAGGCACACATGGAAGCTTTAGATTTTTTTTAAAGGAAAGCAGCATCCATTATCTCAAATGCAATCAATGAGGTGGGAGAGTTAAACAAGGTGAACATGCTGTCAGCCTGCCCTCCACCAATAAACCACACAAGTCCTGTGAAATGTACAACGTGATGGTGCCAATTCCCCAGCTGAGGTCCTGCAAGGAACGAGCTCATGTGTGGCACTGAAGTAGAGTTTAATCCCATTTAGTAGCCACGTGTTTCCCTCCTGATATCACCCAAATGGAATTTAAATGGGAGCTTACAAGAGAGCTCTTTGCTAATGAAAGGTGGAGGGTAGAAAGGAAGCGCAGGAATTAACAATCCATCCTCTGTGCTTCATTGATTTTCTCCCACTGCTCAGAGTCTGCCATCCTCTCTTGAAATGGTGCCCCTTCTGTTCGTAGAACAAGTAGCTGGAAAAGATCAAGCCACTTTCATTGAAAGTGGGTGGAAATCTAAGCCTGGGTCCATCTGGCTGAGCAAAAAAGGATTGTTTGAAAGGGGATGATAGGGAATATCAGATAGATAATATATCTCTTTCCTGTGAAGATTTTGTTTCCATTTTCATAGCAACCGAAGATGAAGTCTGAGTTGTTCTTTAGTCTGGAGTTCAGGAAGTATGTCCCATGAATTGGTGACATTATATATCTAGCAGGTTGGTTAAATACCAGAGCAATTGGTCTGGGAGGCCATATGAGTCTTAGATCAGAATTCAGCATTATGGCTACTCAGGATGGAGACAATCTCTGCAACAAGGAATAAAATGTTTTGGCTGATGAAGCATTTCAACCATCCATGTATATAAACTGTTTACTACTCATGTATACATCTAGAAGTTTTACTCAAAACAGACCCCCCCCACACACACACACACCTGGGTTGACTTATCAATAGGTACCTTGACTCTTATTATAAAAGAAACCACCCTCTTCTCTGAGTAGAGTGATGGAAGGCAAGATCTTAGTCCATCTCAGAAGAACAGAAAAAAGTAGTGAACTTGTTTACCTCCTGACATGCCTGGGTGGGAAAATGGCAATGGCTGAGGAGCACCAAGAGAGTACAAGGATCACCACTTTTATTTTGGTTTCTCCTGCAGCTAAACTCTGCCTTTTTTCCACCATGCAATGAAGGGAATAGTTCATTTAGCTATGAATTAATAAATAGCTACACTGAATATAGTGGAATAATGCCTTTTTGAGTGCCAGGGTGGGAAAACAGCGGCTGTTGCTGAGGCAAGAGAGACACGTCCCCTGAGGTGGCTCTGGCACTTTTTCTGTGGAATGGTCTTTGTCTGATCCACAGATCAAATAAAAATCCACAATTTTCGTCCCCAAACCTGTCCTTAACTTAGACATGCTGTCTACTTGTACACATGTATGTACAGTTTTATTGTCTTAATCTTTCAACATTGACCAGGCCAACAGAGTTGATGAGAACTGGAATTCAAAAGTCTCTGAAGACCCACAGCATTTCCAACTCAGATTTATTTTCAGGTTACGACATGGTGCATTTCCCCCACTTGGAGCATTGGAAAATGATGGTTCACTGAGGTGTTTGAAGAACAGCAAGCAGGAAGCTCGGGGAATTGTAGTCCAAAATTTAATTTTCCAAGCTTTGTTCTTGCTCTATACCAGTGGTTCCCAACCTTTTTTTTTTTAACCAGGGACCACTCTCCAATGTTAGTACCAGAAGGGTTACGAATCCGTTTTGTGTCATCTTTAGATTCAGTTTGGTAATTTGGGGTGCTGATTCAGAAAATTTCATTGGATAGACCACTTCAGCTCAAGTTTCTGATACAGAACATATGCCATCCAGTTGTAGCTCAACCACAGAAAACCATATGATGTGATAGTAGCAGTAGTTCATGGGTAGTAGTCAGCCTCTCCCCTCCCGATATCCCCATTGCCTCAGCACTATAAGAGGGTTTCACAAGACCTGTTGCTCTCATTGCTGTGTGGTTTTGAGGCAATGGTGTAGTAATGGTGAGGCTGCAGACCATATTTTGTTCTTGGGGACCATTGGTGGTTGACAGGTTGGGAACCACTGCTCTACACCATTGGACAATGAACACTGGGAAGATCCCAATATTATGCAAATTATACTAAGTGCAGAAAGAATTAGATATATTGATGGGTGTGCACAATTTTGACATGAGTGATTTGCAATATGTGTTTCTCACTGTCCTTCTGACATGTTTAACCACCCAGATCCTTATTTGTTTCTTTTTCCAGCAATGTGGGAGAGTGATAGTATATAGTGTAATCATTTAATATACTGTACATGCTGTTTTTTTCCTGTTATGTAAGTCGCTTAGAGCACTTTAGTGGAAAGCGACTCATGAAATAATAAATTGAATTGAATTGAATAGTGTTAGTGGTGATAATAGTACTGGTGGTGCCTTTTACTCAATTTGAGATCTGCTTGGGTCAGTTTGCACAGCTGAATTTCTCTGTGTATATTGCCAGTACATATTGGCAAAGTGGGAGGTTAATTGTACCAGGCTGCTCACATAGACAGTGAGCCAGCAGCTCTCAATGTGATCTCTTTTTTCTCTAACAGCTGTGCTTGGAGAAATGGCTGCCAGCTCATTCCTTGTACAGTGCAGTTCACTGCTAATGTTGTCTTTTGGAGTCATGTTCTGTGTGCATCTGGGGGCCAGGGGGATGAAATAATGAACCAACTATTCTCTGGGATTCTCATGTCCTTATTTCTACCTCCTATTCCTATTCCTGCTGCTGCTCTTCCTGCTACTTCTTTTTCTTCTCCTCCAACTTAAAGGTAAAAAAATCAATTAATTGCAGCTCTTGCCAAAAGTCAACTGTCTAGATATGTGTGTGTCCATATACCACACACAAAAAAGGGAAGGTATCATACAATATAAAGCTATGTAAAGGTAAAGATAAAGGTTCCACTTGACATTAAGTCTAGTTGTGCCCAACTATGGAGGGTGGCGCTCATCTCCATTTCTAAACAGAAGAGCTGGTGTTGTCCATAGACACCTCCTAGATCACATGGCCAGCATGACTGCATGGAGCACTGTTATCTTCCCGCAGAATCAATACCTGTTGCTCTACTCACATTTGCACATTTTTGAACTGCTAGGTTGGGGGGAGCTGGGCTAACAGCGGGAGCTCACACCACTCCCTGGATTTGAACAGCCGGCCTTTGGGTCAGCAAGTTCAGTGGTTTCATCCACTGAGCCACCAGGGCCCCCCAAAAAGCTATGTACTAAAATTGAAAAAATACCTATTTTTATAAGTGTGATGTCCTTTTAATATGTTCAATATTTTCAATGGCACTGCCTTTTAAGTGTGAGTTGCCTTGGGTCTCCACTCTGAGAGAAAAGTAAAGTAGAAATAAATATAATAAACACAACAATGACAACAACTTCATTTGCATTTTTTAGAAATAGAGCCCATGACTTCATGTACATGTAAAGGCTGGGTATGGAGAGAGGATGGGATTCGATTGCCTGAAGGCAACACTTACATGAACAGACAGACTTTTTAAAATAAGGAGGATGTGTGAAAAAACACACGCTTGGCTCTCTGAACCAAACATCTTATAGTATGTTGAATGTACAGTCAAATATTTTCCTCTGTGTGCTTCAGAATGATTTTTTTACTCTTCTTTCTTACATAATTCTTTACCCATAGCATGTCACTCTTCAAGTGTTATTGGATTGCAGTTTCCTTTATTGTTGGTTAAGAGGGCTATAAATCTGATGGGACTTTCCCTTCCATAAAGCACCAGGCTTAGCACATTAGGCTAAACCACTGTGCTGCAGAAAAATCCTGCCGATCGGAAGGTCAGCAGTTTGAGCCTGGGTGGGGTGAGCACCCGGCAGTAGCCCCAGCTCAAGTCTCCACCTAGCAGGTTGAAAGTCAAAATGTGAGTAGATAAAATAGTCCCTGATTTTAGCGGGGAGATAATAATAAAGGCGCTCTTAAAAGGACATTGATCAGAGGAAAGCTCCCTAGCATGGAAGATGGAGCAACAGCACCCCTGTGGCTGGAGTTGAACATAGCCTCCAAGATCCCAGAAATAATATTTACCTCTGTTTGCATTTGTCTGTCTATGTTAGTTATAGAATTGGCATTGAATGTTTGCCATATGTGTGTTCTGTAAGTTGCTCTGAGTCCCCTTCAGTGTGAGAAGGGTGGGATATAAATAATATAAATAAATAATGTCACCCCCCCCCTAATATTTCATAGTTGAAAACTGGGGCATATGTGACATAGGAACATCAGGATTTGATCAAAATATGACTAATGAGGAAGAACACACCAGCTAGGAGGGATTGCAATAGTTTGCTTTTGTCTGAGTGTACTGAGAAGGGTCAGATTTAATGGAAATTGCTTTTGAACTTTGAATTCAAGTATAATTGGGGGGAAAGAGGGAAGTGGGAAGAGTAGAAAAAGACATTTTAATCACAGCTAAAAAATTGCACAAAATCTTGATCTAATCCCATTGGGAAAAATGAGCGAAACACACGCAAATAAATATTGAAATATATTATATTTCAATAAAAAATCTCCCATTTTAAAAAAGCCAGGCAATTTCAAAGTAAAAATGGTAAAAAGGGTGTTTTCTTCTTCCATTCAGAACCAGCAGTCCTCCAAAAGTTTTTTTCTGGGGAAAGGATTGCCTCTCTATTGGTTTAATCTTTGTTGTGGCTGCTTAAAAAGGGAGGACTCTGAACTTTGGGAAGCAAATCATTTACTCTCCAGCTTTGAAATGTGCTTTGCTCCAAAGTAAAATGGGGTTTCTACTGATAAGTCTTTTTCTTTCCTGGGAGCTGCTGCTGCTGCGGAGGAGGAAAGCAGCTTCGAAAAAGCCACAAAGGAAGGAAGGCTCCTTTTCAGAGTGTGATGTTATGGCTCAATTCATCACCTGGATGGGCATCTGCAATTATATTTCGTACGTGTGCTGCTCCTGAGACTGGTGTAGGCAGCTCCAGCCGATAACTGGATGACAGATGAATGGGAACTTCAAGCTAAACAATGAAAAATGGAACAGCAGGAAACCAGCTATACTGTGCCTTTGGTTACAAACTATGCTGGGGGGGGTGGAGAGAAGAAGACTATGAAACAATCTCCTCTCTACCCCATTTGGATTCCATATTTCACATACTTTACATGACAGTCCCCGGTGTCACAGGGGGTTAAACCACTGAGCTCTGCAGAAATTGCTGACTGAAAGGTTGGTGGTTTGAATCTGGAAGGTGGGGTGAGCTCCCGCTGTTAGCCCCAGCTTCTGCCAACCCAGCAGTTCAAAAACATGCAAATGATTAGATCAATAGGTACCGCTTAGGCAGGAAGGTAACAGTACTCCATGTACCCATGCTGGTCGCATGACTTTGGAGGTATCGACAGACAACGCTGGCTCTTCAACTTAGAAATGGAAATGAGCATCACCTGCCATAGTCAGACACAACTAGATTTAATGTCAAGGGGAAACCTTTACCTTTTACATAAGCAAAAGTGCTTGGATTGCTATTTCCATTGTTCCCAGACTGCCTAAACATGTACTGTGCTAATTAAGGATAATGGGAGTTTTAGTCCATCCACATCTGGATGTGTGCCTGCTTGGAGGAGGCTGACCAAATGGATCATTTCTATGTTTCATGGAAACTGGGGTACTGCTATGCAATCTGAGAGTTAGATGGAAACCTTTTGAAATCAGGAACAAAGCATCTTCTTGAGGCCATCTCTTTAGAGAGCAGATTATCACTTGTCAGAAGGGCAAAGCCCCAGCTGCAGTTCCCAAAATCTGCTCTTATCAAAATCCTCTGCTGGTAGAACTAGCCAAGACTAGAAAGCTGATGATAGTATAGTGACTAAAGGGGATGATACCATATGTTAAAACAAAATAACTGCTAAAAACTAAAGAAAAAAATCATGCTATACAGTTATAGCATGGTGATGCTACTTTCTGTCATGGCTGCATGCTATGGAATCCTGGGATTTGTAGGTTTTTTTAGAATCACCAGATGAGGAGTTCTCTGACTGACGACTCTAAAGTCTCTTCCTTCAACTTCCTTCAAATCTTTGGATGTTGCCATAGTAGTTTAAGCGCAATCACAATGCTATAACTGTATAATGTGAAAGAAGCTTAGGTATAGCTTTCTCTAAACCAGTCATTTTGTACTCCCAATATAGTGATGGGACAAAGCACAGCTTGCTTCAGAAATCCATACATGTCCTATTTCTGAGTGAATAAGTTCAGTTATGATGTTGCAGAACATTTTTTAAAAATATATTATTGGAAGCAAACATGCAGGGAACACAGCTCGAAAGCATTAAAAACAGAATAAGGTGTAAAAGAACAATACTCCACAACTAAAAGACACTTTCCAGCAACCATGGCAAAAAAAAACCCTTTCTGAATGGAAAGCTCTCAACAGAATGAGATGAGCAATTTTGCAGCATATACTCTTTGGGGAGTGGTACTTCATTTGGGAATAATGATATTTTGTGGCTGATTGGAGAAAACCCAGGAAGGGGAATCTTTGCCCTTTTAAATGTTTGGGACTTTGACTTCTTAAAGTCCCAACAAATGCAACTACTATTACTATAGTCAACCACATGTGACAGAATATGATTGTCTTCCAAGGGTAGTGTCTTGACAGTGGTTCCATAAGTGACAGTGGAGACCTATGCTGGATCTGTATGGTCTTTCACATTGAGGACATAGATTTCCAGGTGAACGGTGGCCATGACAAGGTTTTGCTTGATGTCCTTCCTCTTAATATGTGTCTCCCTTTGGGAAGATAGGCAGACAAATGTCAGCATTCTAGAAGAAGCAAAGACCACCTGCATTAAAGCAGTAATCCTCCACTATCAACTTCACTGGACTGGCCACATTGCCCGAATACCTGATCACCGTGCCCCAAAGCAGTTATGAACCAGTTTGTAGATTAAGATCTTCCGGGGAGGTCCTACTCTCAGCCCCACTAGCCTCATACGTACGGCTGGTGGGAATGAGGGACAGGGCCTCCTCGGTGGTGGCCCCATGGCTGTGGAACTCCCTCCCAAGTGAGATCAGGTTGGCCCCCTCCCTCCTGATCTTTAGGAGACAGCTAAAGACCTAGCTGTGGAAGCAAGCATTCATAAAAATATTTATAGAAATATTTAAAATTAAAGTGAAAGTTGAAAGTGCAATGACCCAGGACTGTTTACGACAACGGTTATGTCTCTGTGTGATAGGTGATGTTATTTTACATGATGTGATTAATAATGTTTAATGTTTCATTGGGGAAGGTCAATTTTAATGTTTTATACTGTTTTTATCAATGACATTGAATTGTTGCCAACCCTGTGAACCACCCCGAGTCCCCTTCGGGGTTGAGAAGGGTGGTATATAAATATAGCAAATAAATAAATAAATAATATTATTCTCATTTCAAGAACGGAAAACAAAATGTTAGTGGACACCAAAATAGATTTAAAGTTGGGCTTAAAGCTAACTTTAAAAATGTGGCATAAACACTAAGAACTGGAAAATTTTGGCCTTTGAGAGCTCTAAGTGGAGATCAGCTGTTACCAACAGTGCTATGGATTTTGAGGAGGCACCAGTAGCAATGCAACTAAAATATTGTAGGAGTCATAATTCAAAACAAGTTGACCATCAAAGGTTTCCCACTCATAGAGTAAACCATTCTGTATATATTCCTTTCCCTCTGATAACCATTACAACATTTCAAAAAGAAAGGGCACTATGATAAGACTGAAGAGGTGACTGATAGGACTGACTTGTTTCTTCCTGCATTTAGAGATTTGAAAGACGATGTATTTCATTCAAGGGACACTTGTATATAGAAGTCCCTCCTTTCTCATCCTCCAGTACAAGCTCATGTGTCCAACACTGCTTGGTCATCCATTCTAGCTCCTCATCTGTGTATGTTTTCCAAATCTGTGCATAGTTTTTGGCACATGGAGATTTTTTTTGTCAAAACATGTTGTCTTATGACAACCCCATGCATTTCATAGGCTTTTAATAGGCAAGAAATACTCAGAGATGGTTTTGCCTTGTCCTTCCTTTGAAATAGGACTTACAGCTCTGACTATTATACTATTCATTGGTGATTTTTAATACCTGGGGCAAGAAATATCATGCCTGCCTGGGGCAGATTCTGGTTAGCTTTCAAGATCAGATGAGATCTGATGCCATTAAACACTGGTGCTCATTTTTCTTTTGGCCTCATGATCACTTTTGGGTCATTAAGAAGACACTGAAGTCATCACAGCCTCATGTACAGTTCAATTTTTAATGAATGCTTTTTAATCTGCAGACTCCTTGCCCTCTCCATATTTTCTTCTATCGTTTCTCCCAGATAAGGCATTCACAAGCAAGGTCAAGGATAGTTACGTGGATGTTTTTTAGAATTAAAAATGGAGATTCATTTCAGGATAGATCAGGTTTAAAATCAGGATCTCAGTGGTAGAGATAATGTCCCAAAATAATAACAAATGTGGGATGGGAGATAACATGCAATTGGGAAAATTTCAAGTCTATTGACCAGAAATAAGTAGCTTAATGTACTGAGAATAAATTTAGCACTGTCATCAGTGAGAAGGAAACAGACCCCAGATTCACCTGACCTTTGAAACTCAACCCCCCCCTCTCTGTATATGTATATGTGTGTGTGAGAGAAAGAATGAAATGGTATGTGAATGACAGAGTGGAAAGAGAGCTTAACATTTGAAAAACCTTCTCAGTTCCATTGGGCAGTTATCAAATGGTGTTTGGGGTAAATAGAATGCTAATATAAAAATATTCAGTGTTTTGGTTTGAGTGCAAAGCTAAACAAAGGATGGAGAATTTTTGGACCAGGGCCCAGATTTGGCATGCAAAGAATTCCCATCTGGCTCATTTCTTTTTTGCTTATTATCTTCAATCAGATGTGAAAGGCTGTTTAAAGCCCAGGAAGCTGTGGCATGGAACGGAGCCATCCTTTGCCTCCAGGGAAGCTGTTGCAGTATGGCTTATCCCTGATTATGCAGACATAGAATTGACCCAGACTTGACCCACCATGCGGAAAGCATGTGAGATTCATCACATTTGTATCTGGCCTGTTCACTTTACTCTGACCCCCTCCCGTGACCTTTCCTCCTGCTTCACTGATGGAATGCACCATTGAGACCATTCTCTTATTGGGGTTCAGTCCTTAAGCCAACAAAACCGGAAAGTTTAGCACTGTATGTATTAGCCTTTGACTTTAGGTCTCATTCCTCTCTTTCTGAATGTGAACTAGGGCAATGCTAGTTAGTGGTGGTCTTTGGACACAGTCATGCCTGCAAGCTATTGACTGGCTGCTGGTCCACAGTGAGTTTCCAAGAAAGAAATAAAATGTTGTGATGGACACAAATGTCATGCCAGTTCTTGGCACACTAGGGATCAAACCCCTTCCAGTCCCCCATATCAAACAGCATAATAAGCACTGTTCTCACAGAAAAAAACTGAAAATTTCTGTGTCCCTTTTAAAATGTTTTGCAATTGCTCATGAATTGTATTTTGTTTGAACCATGGTTTATTGTAACTTCCCCTAACCTCAGATTCTCCAGATATTTGGGACCAAAATCTAATTATTCATACCTCACAACCTTTGAGGATGCCTTTCATAGATGTGGGTGAAACATCAGGAGATAATGCTTCTGGAACATGGCCATATCCCCTGGAAAACTCACAGAAATCCAGTGATTCTGGCCATGAAAGCCTTTGGCAACACATCTTATTTAAATAGATCAATTGAATCAATCGAGCTTTTATAAGTTTTGACTTTTCAAGTTCCCATGCATTAAATCAGGGTTAGGGAACCTATGGCTCGGGAGCCAGATGTGGCTCTTTTCATGATTGCATCTGGCTCTCCAGGGTAGCCCAGGCCTCAGTTTTTCAGCATGCAGCAGGGAGGAGTGACGCAAATGTACTGTGACTGCTGCTTCCGCGCCGCCATCGCCGCCCCTTTCTCATCCCCCACTACTCTCGGGGCCCTGCGCCCTCTTTGCTGGGGATGGCAGAGCCTGGCGGCTCCGCCTTGTCCTCATCTTCCTCTTTGTCCTCTGCCACGGGCCTCAAGGGACCAAGCCTTGCTGCCCCCGGGGGACGGCCAGTTAATCGCCCTCATCGTCGGGCAGCTCAAGAGCCGCTGCGTCTTCAACGCCTTCCGGAAAGACTGTCTCACCAACGTCAACACCAAGGTCTGCCTTGGCCCTGTGCCCTCCTCCCCCTTCCTTCCTTCCTTCCTCTTACTTTCAGGGGTAATCCTTTTCTCATAGTATGTACGTATATACTCACATTTAGTTGAATTCAGTCTTAAAATATATTATATATAGTATAGGGCTCTCACTAAAATAAATTTCCAAATATTTTACTTTCATGTCGTTCTCAGTCAAAAAGATTCCCAACCCCTGCATTAAATGAATCCACTCTAGTTGGGAGCAACATTTGGCCTGCAATTGGCGTCCCATAACATTTGTCCATGCAGATTGTTTTCTTCTAGCTACAGCTCCCATGGATGCCAAACTGAAGAAGGCACATTTATTGGAACAAGCCAGGATTAGAAACTATGGCTTGAGTTTATACTACCCCATATTCTCATTTATAAGTCTATAATTTCAATCAAATAACTCAACAAAGTTGAATTGACTTATCTATAGAACAATGTGAGTAGTATACCTTAAATCTTTGGGGGTTTTTTTATATAAAAAAGAAACAACCCCTGGTTTGAGTAGAGTGGTGAAAGGTAAGAACTTATTATGTCACAAGAGAACCCAAAAGAAGTACCAACCCCCTTTATGCCATGTGCCACTTTTGACATCTTTGAATGCCTATGCAAGGAAATGGTAGTGGCCAGGGAAGAATGGACACTTTCCCTGCTCTATGGAATGACTTATTTACTGGTGAAAATCCATAATTTTGGCCACAAATCTGTCTTATACACGAGGCCAACTTATAAATTACTATATATAGTAGTTATAGTTTGTCCTTGTTCAATATTTTGTTTTAATATTCATGTTTTTGTTTTATTAGAGGAAGAGCGGAGAATGGCAACCAGTGAAATCCACGTTTGTCATCAGCTTTGTTCATGTTGCCCTAAATGATGCTTTAGTACTGAACTGAGCAACCTGTGACTCTCCAGATGATGATGGACTCCAGTTCCCATCAGCCCCATCCACTTTGCCCATTGGTGAAGGATCATGCATATACTAGATTACCAACATCTGGAGGGTTACAGGTTCTTCGTGTGTCTGACCTGGATCCCTGATAGGCTGCTACTGTGTCTAAGGCTGGTTAAAGGGTGAGACACCAATAGCCTTTTCTTGAACTAGCCAGAGGGATGTGATACTTTAAAATACACACAAATCCTAACTTATAAATGGTGGCAGTGTGAATGAATGAGAGAGTATGGGGTTGAGAGAAAGAGATTCCCTAGTGATTCACTGGAGCACTTAGTAAGGCATGCACAATTACAGCCTACATCTTTCTCCAGAGTGTTCGGCTTTCCTCGAAAACCCTGTGTGCTTCCATGTCTCTGTCATGTCACGTTACAGCCTCCAGCTGTGTCCCCTGCTATAAAGTGAGATGGCAGGAAAGAGCCTCATGGGACAGATCACCCTGGAACTTGTCACTTGTCATGTGGGTCACAGTCTGTTTGGGTTTTGTGTTCCCTCCCCTCTACTAACAGCACTGTTAAGGCAAAGAGATGTGGGACATCTTATGCAACCCCGTGCTGCTTTGCCTTGCTTAGGCCTTAAATGGAGGGAGTAGATCATGGCCTGAGTATCTGTTAAAGAGACAAATGGCTAGAGAGAATCCAAATCAACATTACCATGAGAGGAGAGGATGGAACCCCCCCCCATAAATTACCAGGATCTATTTGTATACAGATGCGATTTTAGGGTAGCCACACATCACTTCTGTCTTTGTTCCATACGTTTTGCACCCTTTTGTTTGCCTTAGGAAGCCCTTAGAATGTGCTGCATGCACAAAATGTTGCATGATAAGTTTGTGCAGAGTTAAATTTGAAACTATGATATGCTTCAGTCCAGGAATCCTCAGGGTTTCTCAACTTGCTAAAACATGTTTTGTTTTGGTTTTTTTTAAAAAAAATTCAAACAGTTTTTTCATTCCTAGTAGAAAAGCAATTTTTCTACTCTTGTTCTCATTGATACACCCTTCAACACTGTACATGCTTTAGGGCCATTGAGCCCTTTCCCGTATAGGAAAGTCCCCAGTTTTTCTTTTCAAGAGAGCATCATGCTCTATTTTGCATTTCAAGAGAGCCTCACTTTCTAACTTTGTTTTATATGCCACTAGCTTAGGGACCCAGCGGTGCCTGGGTTATTTGAAAAGGGCATTGTTTGTTTTGGGAAGTTTGGTAATAAAATTTAGGTAATCTGTACCACTATTTATTAGAAAAACACCACTCTTTGCTTTTGTTTTGTATAATGCTCCATTAGAAATTGCATTAAGATGTGGGTGAACTACAATTCCCAGATTCCCAGGGCATTCACCACAAAACCCCGCCAGTATTAGCAGTTGGCCATGTTGGGTCGGTGTGTTAAGTTTGGTCCAGATCTAATGTCGTCTGAGTTCAGTACTCTCTAGAAAGGAAAAACTACAACTCCCAGATTCCCAAGGCAATCGCCCCCAAAAAACTGCCAGTATGCACAGTTGGCCATGTTGGGTCTGTGTGCAAAGTTTGTTCCAGATCCATTGTTGGCTGGGTTCAGTGCTCTCTGGATAAGAGTGAACTATAACTTCCAGAGTCCCAGGGCATTCACCCCAATCTCTGCCTGAATTCACAGTTGTCCATGTTGGGCCTGTGTACAAAGTTTGGACAAGATCTGTCATTGTCTGCATTCAGTACTTTCTGGATAAGGGTGAACTACAACTCCCAGAACTAAATAACAATCACCCCCAGATCCCGACCGGTATTCACAGTTGGCCATGTTGGCTCTGTGTGCCAAGTTTGGTCCAGATCCGTTGTCGGCTGGGTTTAGTGTGCTCTGGATAAGGGTGAACTACAACTCCCAGATTCCCAGAGCAATCACCCCCCCCGTCAAACTACACCAGAACATAAAGTGGGATATGGTGGTTATGTGTGCCAAGTTTGGTTCAAGTTAATCTTTCATGGGGGCTGGAGTGGCCTGTGGAAGTGGCAGCCAATCAGAAAGCTGCCACATATGTACGTACGTACACAAATACAAACTCAGAAAGCTGCCACATACACACACACACACATATATATATAGGGACACACATACAAACATTGACTTTTATTATACTTATATACATCATGCCATATGTAAGCCGCCCTGAGTCCCTTTGGGGAGATGGAGGCAAGGCACAAAAAAGTATTATAGTCAACCAGATTCAAATTGTGGAAGGGTCCATCCTTTGAGCCTGGCATTGTGGAGAGGGAGGATATCCTGGGAGACTTCCTGTACCTATTTGTTGTTTCCTAGCATTAATATCAGAGAGAAAAATCAACGTTTGACAAAACATAGAATTTGAAGAGACAAGGGCCATCCAAGCTAACCCCCTGCTATGAAAGAATCAAAGCACTCCTGACACATGGTCATCCAGCCTGTGTTTACAAACCTCCAGAGAAGGACACTCCAGCACACTCCAAGGCAGTCACATAGTCCACTGCTGAACAGCTCTTACCAAGAGCAATAAGCAAATAATTCCACACAGTCTTACAACCTCTTTTTCAAAATTGACTAAAAAAAACCCATTCACATACTTTCTCGAATAAGCAGGCTTTCTGTTCTAGTAAACTTGGGAAATGCCAAACTGAAAATAAAATTCTGCAAATTAAGATGCTATTGACATAATGCATTTGAGGATGATCAGTTGTGGGGCAGGTGACCCCTATGTCATCTGAGAGCTGTTTGTACCAGTGTTGATTAGGTGCATTTCAAGCTTTTGATGTGTGCTTTCCAGTGATGCTATTTTTTTTCAACAAAAAATTTGGTTTCAAAAGTTTTCTCCTTGTTTAATATTGGTATGATTTGGACACATATTTTGGCTGACACTTTGGGACATCTTAAAAACTATTTAATATAATAACGATATAACACGTTATTTATATTCCGCTCTATCTACCCTAGGGGACTCAGAGTAGATACGCAGGCAAAGATTCGGTGCCTTTAATACAGTGGAATGGCAATGACATACAAATACACAGAACAAAGATAAAGGCTTCCCCTTTCATCTCTGGCTTTTTGGAGGCAGTGCTCAACTCTGGCCATAGGGAGGTGCTCTTGTTCCATTTCCAAGCCGGGGAGCCTGCTGTCCATAGACACCTCCTGGTTGAGTTGCCAGAATGACTGCATGGGCATTCCCGCCAAAGCAGTACTTATTAATTTACTCACATTTGCATGTTTTTGAACTGCTAGGTTCACAGGAGTTAGGGCTAACAGCTGGAGCTCATCTCGACCTGTGACTTCAAACCGCCAAAATTTAGGTCAGCAGATTCAACAGTTCAACAGTTTAACCCATTGCACCACCACGGCCCTATTTACCCACAAAATTGTACTACTTGTACAAGTGCTATAGTGGGTTTTTTTGTGCCCATAGAAGTAGTTTTTCCTTTAAAAATATTTTTGTAAGGTTTTCCTTCCTCTCTTGCTGCCCCAATGCAAATGCCTCAGTGGGAAGAATATTTCTGCTGTCTATGATGAGAGAGATCAGCGTTGGAGATATTCAATTTCTGGGCATTCTTTAGGTCCCTAGGAAATAATCTACCACTTTTGGTTGATCGCGTCTCATTTCAGTGTGATGCCCTGTCCCCTGCCATAAATTAATAGCTAATATTGTGTCAGCATTCAGATGGGAAAGGAATTTTCCCAGTCCACCTATCTGGTCAAGAGCTAAGTAAGCACTTCAAAGAAGTGCGTCAACGAATTAATGACATTGCGGCCCAAACCGATATAGACTCTTTGGGTTCTACTGTTTCCCTGAGATGGTTGAGTGGTTTTAAGAAATCCTTCCAACTAACCACTTACTTACAGCAAGGAAGGTTACACCACCTAAGGAAAATTTTCACTAGAGCCAGGTTTGAGCAATTAGATTCAATGGTGAGATATGGGAGGTTCAAGAAAATTCCCTATGAAGAGCGTATCTGTATTTGTGGTGCCCCTGAAATCGAAGATCTAACTCATCTTCTGCTTTATTGTAAAATCTATCAAATAGAGAGAAAACAACTGGTAGAGATATTTCTCGTGGGAAAAAATCATTGGGACCCTCTAGCAAAAGTCTCACTTCTGCTGGCCGGCTCCAACAAGCTGATAACAGATGCTACTGCTCGTTTTCTCTGTAAAGCCATGAAACTAAGATCTGATTACATAGATGCAATTGGAATAAATTGTGTTGGAGATGAGAACCTGTGAATTGTTACCACCTCCCTTAGAATCCCTCCTGCTGGGCAAAACAGGGGTTTAATTGATGTAATGGTCTAGAATTCTCCTCAGATTGTTTTTAGAATCATTGCAATGTGTCTGTGTTCTGTTTGTATTTGATATGGCTTCTGGCTAATCAATAAAATTGTTGTTGTGTTGTACCTGACATACTCAAGGCCATCCAGTGGGCCGAGGGCTGTGCTGGGGCTGGAAGCTGCCTCTGAGCTGGGATACATACAGAAGCATTACAGCGCTGCATGGTCGAATGAAGCTTTTTATTGTTTTCTGAAATCGGATTTTATCACATGGCTAGCTCCACGTTACAGAAGCAACCGAGCCTGCAACCCTCTGGTACATAAGAATAATAGCAATGATATCATGTCCAATCTTCTTCCTTATACAAGTCTTCCTCTAGGGCTTTTCCAGCCCACCAGGTTCTAGTCATTTTTGGTTCTCCAAATGTGCACACAGCAGCAGGAAACTGAATAGGAAAGAGAAATGACTGCTCCCTAGTTGCCTTTGTGAAGACCTGCGGACCAATGTAGACATCCAAACATTGGGAAAATGAGCCTTTTTGGTATTAATTTTTCCTCCTATTGCTGGGGAGTGTGGATGGGCAGAGGAAAAGGACGGCTCTCTCCCACTGCCTTTTCTTCTTCTCTCTTTCCAGTTGACTTCACTGGAAACTGTTCAGCATCTCTGCCTGGGGGCGAAGGGGTGGGGCAAATTTCGGTGGAAAGAGCCAGGCTGATTTCCTCCATTGTTAAAGAGAGGAAATGTTACAGAGGAAAAGTGGCCTATTTTAAGGGAGAGTGGATTAATTTGCCCCATGAAACATGAGACGAGGAAGAGACAGTGAAGACCAGGGTTATTTTGGCTCTGTGTGAGAATATGTGTGTATGTGCAAGAGAAAGAGAGAGAGAGAGATCCAGACTGTCTCAGACTAGCTGATCTTTTGTGGTGTCATAGATTGTTCCAAATTGCTCAGTGGAGGAAGATGTCAAACTCAGAAGGTAGATTTTCTATGAAAAGGGAAATTCATTCATAAAATATCTTTGCTGTACTCACCAAAGCCCCAGCATATGAATTCACAAAGGCTGAAAACTCCATTTGTAGACAAATGTGCCAAAATGGCAGTTCTGTTCTGTGCCGAAATGGAAGTTACATTTCTTTATCCTGAGCTATATTTATATATTTTGCTGTTGCACCCAAAGGTGGGAAGGGGAATAAAAGTTATGCTAGATTCTGAAATCCTTCTTTCAGTTGAAACACAACTTCTAGCCAAGCCCGGATCAACCCTTTTTGGCACCCTAGGCCACACATTGGAAGCCACACCCTCGGGCCAATGCTGAGCATGCGCGACAGCAGCCCTAGGGGTGGGGCTTCCCTCCACCTCTTTCTCATCGCTTGCGCTGGGCGGCCCTCCTTCCTTGAGTGAAAGCGAGCGAGGAGGAAGATGCAGAATGGAGGGGAGCCGCGTCAGCTTCCCTCCGCTCCACCTCTTGCTCCTCGCTCGCTCGCCCCTCCTTCCTTCCTTGAGTGAAAGAAGGAAGGAGGGGCGAGCGAGGAGCAAGAGGCGGAACAGAGGGGAGCAGCGTCAGAGGCCCTGTGACACGGCTCCCCTCCGCCTCTTGCTCCTCGCTCACCCCTCCTTCCTTGAATGAAGGCCTAGGGGCCTATGGCGCTCCACGCGTAGGCGCAGAAGCGCCCGAAGATCGACCTTTTAAAAAAAATTGAGGGGTCCGGATCTGCCCCCCCCCCCCCATGGCTGCGCCCCTAGGCCTTGGCCTAGGGTGGCCTTATGGATAATCCGGGCCTGCTTCTAGCTTGGTTTTGCTATCACACATTAGTTTTTCTGTGCAGGCATTCAAAAGACAGAATCATAGAGTTGAAAGAGACTACATGAGCCATCCAGTCCAACCCCCTGCCATACAGAAAAGCATGGAAGAGTCATAAAGGCGAGGCTGCTACAATTGTGTGCTGGGTCCATGCCTGATATTTCAGCAATGAGTGGAAATGCCCTTTGAATTCTTCCCACAACTGAGAAACTGCAACCTTCCTGATTACGCACTGGGCTTAAATGGGCTATCAAAGTTGCCAAACCTATTTTGGAAAGAGGGTTTAACACCATGAACAGCACTCTTTTTAAATTCTGTAGCAAAACTGGACACCTTTGCATTGTAGAATTTATGCAGTTTGACATTACTTTCACTGCTATGCCTTAATGCTATGCATCTTGGGAGCTGTAGTTTTGCCAGGTCCCAGTGTTCCACAGCATTGTTAAAGTGGTGCCACACTGCATTAATTCCACAGTGTAGATGCACCTCTTGCATGGACTAGCAAGTAGCAACCCACATAACATGGATGGTATTGGTTGCCTCATTCACGTGTATTTTAAATGCCTGCATAGGACTTTTCTGTTTTTTTAGTTTACATTTCATATTCACAGAAAAAACACAGGGAAGTTCAATCACTGTTATCCCTTTTTCGTCCAGAACATGGGAATAATGCCTTGTATATAATGATGATATTAGACATCCTACATGAACAACTAACTTTTGGTAAGCAGATTTATTGCTTTCAGCCATCAACACTCACTGACCACTTTAAAGATCTCAAAGGCCCATATCATTTTATGGAACCCCTTGAAAATGTAGGGCAAGGGTCGTGATTGCCGTCTTTCTGAGTCTTATTGCATTCCATTCCATTTCTAGAAATGGGTAAATAGTATACCTGAGTGTTTATTACATTGGCCAACGCACATTTTGGTGCCTCAGATGTTACCCATGCTTCTGAATATATTTGATCTGCTGCTTCCAAAAATGGTTTTCCCCAGTTTTTCCCTGTCAGCTCTAGTTTTTGAGATGCAGAACATATGTCATCTACAAGTCACCATCAGCTCGCCCATAGTAAAAAATGGTAACTGCATCTAAGAAACCAAAGCTGATGCAGTCTATCCAGTGCACTTTTCTGAATCAGTGCCCCAGATAACTCTAGGAACAGACCAAAATGTTTTGATTGGGCTGTGTTATCACTCTGAACCTGAAGAAGGGGTTTATATCCATGAAAGCTCATGCAAATACCATCACCATAATCTTTATTTATATTCCACCCCCCTCCCTGAACAGGACTTGGGGTGGCTTACAAAGTAAAACCAGTTAGTCTTAAAAGTGGAACCACGCTTCTTTTTCTCTTTTTCTTTCCCCTTTCCTTCCTGTTTTTAAAGCCAATGTTCGTAGCTAGCTATATATGCAAATATATTTTCAATGCTTGCAAGACTTCAGCTGCATTTGATTCTTTAACTGAGGATCAAACCTGGTGCCATATGCATGCAAAGCATGGTCTGTGTCCCCTGGGCTCTGACTACTTAAGATACAGCCTGAAGCAGCTGGCTACAAGCGGTACAGTGTCAAACAGTGATTCCCAGTAGACCTGTGTGGCAAATGTTAAGGGGGGGAGAAAGGTGAGCAGACTGGTCAATGGCTCATTCAGTCTGTATAATGGAAGAGGAATCTGCAATTTCTGTTCAGACCCTGATTTACACAATCAGATCTCAGCATGAATTCCTGCCGTGCTTCCCCAGGCTCCAGATGTCCACTAGAAGTGAACGTTTCAAGAATATTTAGGAAATCTGAAATGCTCAGCTGTTATTGGCTTGCTCTTTGTTTAGCTTTTGGTCAGTCAGGTATGAAGAACAGATCAGTCTGTTCTTCACTCATTGTGCAGTAAACATGATTAGTAAGAAGCAAAACAGAAAAAAAGGACAGCTCCCTACCTAAAGATGTCACAAATGAATGTAGAATGTGGATAGATTATAATAAAGCAAGAAACAAGGACAGCTAATGTAATAAAAGGAGGAGGGGGGGGGCAAGAGTAACATGGGTAAATGTAAACAAGCTGCAGGCTATTGATGATGGTGGTTGTGGCATTGCTGTAACAAAATAATCAGTACCATTATGCACCAACCAAGGTAATTCTTTATTTTGTGGCCAGTATTGCATTCAGTGTCAGACAAGTTCTTGAAGGTTACATGTTAGTAGTTGATGAGGCCACTGGCAAAAGTGTGGGACCAAAACCTCCAGCATATATTAGCATAAGGTTCTTGTTGCAAATATGCAATCCTTAGGAGAGGCAACCCCCTATTTTGAATAAGAGAAAAGGCTTCACAAAAGCTGGGGAGCTCTTTCAAAAATGGTGTAATGATGAAGATGGCCTGGCCACAAGCAAAAGTCCACAGGGATAGATCCAGCCCTGAGAATTTGAGATATACCTCTCTTGAGACATGTAGATGTTTACAAGATGGAAACAGAAGAAGCAGCCCAACATCAGATTTGCCTGTCTTGGGTTGTACTTATTCTGGAGGGCCACAGCCTACTGGAGAGGTCCAACCTATCTTTGAGACGGCATCTCCTTCTATGAACTGGTGCGGGCATTAAGATCTTTTTTCAGTCCCACCACCATCTCAAGCATGGTGGGGACTAGAGAGAGGGCCTTTTCGGTGGTTGCCTCCTGGCTCTGGAATACCCTCCCTAAGGAAATTAGATTAGTCCCCTCTCTTTAGGCTTTCCGCGTGAGTCTAAAAACATGGCTCTTCAGACAAGCCTTTGAACCTGAGTAATCCATGGCCAATGTGATGAATCATTGATAGTACTGGCCCGCACTTTGATTGATTGTTAAGACAAAAAGATGGCCGTCAGGTTCCACTCCATTTCTAGGAATTTTATAATTTTCAATTTTTAAAATAATTTTATTAATGAGATTTTTATGTGCTATTGATTATGCTTATTTCATTGTATTTATACTTATGTATTGTTGTCTGCATGAGGCACTTGGTGTGCTTTTGTGAGCCGCCCTGAGTCCCTTTAGGGAGATGGTGGCAGAATACAAATAAAGATTATTATTATATTATTTTTAACTAGATGTAAGGGGTATTGAGATTGTAGCTTTCTGTATGTGTCAGCATGATGTTGTAGTTTGAGTATTGGACTAGGACTTGGAGACCAGGTTTTAAATCCACAAATCACTGTAGAAACCCACTGGGTGACTTTGGGCAAATCATGCTATCTCAATCTCAGTGAAAGGCCAAGGAAACCCCTTTTACACAAATCAAGAAAACCCCATTATAGTTTTGCCATAGCTGCTGACTGCAGCATTGTGGTGGATCGAAAGACTTCTGCTAGAACATTAGGATTGTTTTGCAATTGGGGAGGGGTTGGAGAAGGGCATTGCCTCTCTTGGCAATAGGGACTCTTTGCAGCACTTAGCTGCTAAGTGGGGGTGCTTTGCACTCTCCACACTACCCCTTTTTCTCACTTTGAAGCTGTGAGTGAGATAGAGTGTGCTTTCTGAGTTGGCCATATACAGCCTTTCTCACACGCTGCCCACAAGAGATTAACAGCAACTGACAAGTGACTGTAGGTCACGGATACCAGGCTCAGCAGCCGAAGCAGTGCAAGTACAGTTAGGATGGCAAAATAAACCAGTGATGCTCCTGCTGTGAAGGCATGCTGGGGGCCCTGTGCTTGCAACCCCTCTGGCTATGCCCATGTGGCTGCTTTGAGAAAGGAAAAGGAAACAGCTTTGGTAGGAAGACAACTGATTGTAGTATAAAGATAATCTTCAAATAACACCCACACCATACATTTATTACATAAGGTATAATGAGGGGTGTATTGGTTCTAGGGCTCATAGGATCAAAGTGCTGGCACCTATTTCATTATTAGTATGGATGGGGATGCTTTTTGACATCCCTTCCAATATTTCATAGTTGCTGATAGGAAACATTAACAAGACAGACTCTCCCAGCACTCACTAGGGCAGGCTGCAACCCTTTCCTTTTGCCTGAGCCTACAGGGAAGGGCAAGAGTCTGTCCCCTCTTCTCTCACTCTTGCTGACAATGGAATGTAAATCCATTTTGCACTTTGAACTCAATATGCAACAATTAAAATAATAATAAGAAAAACCAAAGGAAAGTGGAGCAGCTATGACATTTTCAAAGCGAGGTGACAGAGGATTATTTGAGCCTGTTTTTGCTAAATCAGGACAGTTGCAAGGTATAACATTTTCTTGTGTTTTCTTTGATTTCAGTTATCAGAATAGCCACTAAATATAAGGTAGGTTTTCCTAGCTGGTATATATGTAAGATCTCCTTCCATTGGCATACCAAAGGACATTTGGGAGTGGTATGCATTGTATTCACATTGCACTAGTATTATAGGCTCATTCCTTTTTATTGCTATGGCTTCATCCTGTGTTATCCTAGGATTTACAGGTTGGCAACATAGTTATAATTATCTGCTAGTGCTAACCCCTGAATAATATTTTGGAACTCTAAACTACCCCAAATCAATATATAAATTCTAGCTTTCCACAGGCTAGAGCCATGGCACTTTAGAGTTGAAACTACAACAATGAAATGCAGATGGATCTTTAGTTTTAAATTGGTTATTAAGACCACTTAGCTTTTTTAAAAGACCCTTTCCTGCTAGAGATGAAATCTGATAGAAGACTGTTGATCTGTTGATATTTATCAACATAGCTGGGTTACGGTTTATTTCTATCAGGTATTTTAAATACTTCAGAGTATACAATGTTAAATGCATTTACTTATAACATTCCTGTTTTAATGATTTAATATTAAGCCTGGGTCTTGGGAAAAGACATCTGTAGAACCACCAAAACTTTTACTTTCATGTTGTGACATCTCGGGCTTGTTGTCTGAGTTGGCTCTGCCTATAGTGCACTTGGTGTATGTTGTCTTTATAACCTATGAGAATCCTCATGACATCCTTTAACAACATATTTATTCTAAATCTGTTATTATATAAAATTCTGATGCAGTCAGAACCAATGGTGCATCTACAGGGTAGAATTAATGCAGTTTCACCCCACTTTAACTGTCATATTTAGAATATATATACTGTGTGTGTGTGTGTGTGTGTGTGTGTGTGTACATACAGTATATAAACACAATAATTTTGAATGAAATAGATTTATGCTTTCATTGGGGTACTGCTTGGAAACATAGCTATTTGTGTTTGTGAAGAAGAAGACACATGATAAAGGGAGCAAAACTCAACCTGTGAGTCCCCAGATGTTTTGGCCATCAACTCCCAGAAATCCTAACAGCTGGTAAAGTGGATGTGATTTCTGGGAGTTGTAGGCCAAAACACATGAAAACCACTGCTCTAATCCATAAGGCTGTAGGTAAAACTGGAATGGTGATCATGCATCCTATAAGCTAAATGCCCTAGGATGTGTGTATTCTAAGCAATTTTTTTTGTTTCCCTGGCCCAATGAACTTTCACTTTAAAATAAATTATCAAAAAATGTAACTTTGACCTAAAACTGTCTCTAGGACAGTGGTGCCAATCTATGGTCCTCTGGGTTTCTTTTAGTGCTCCAACTCCCAGAAGCTCAAGCCAGCTTGTTCAATGGCCAGGAATTCTAGGAACTGAAGTCTAAATCAGGTTGTGCACCACTGCTCTTGGGAGCAGTATGTGGTAGTAAGTCAATCACCATCATGGCCAATCCCATCCCCTTCAAAACAAGCCCAATAGCACAAAAATGACTTGGAGATTGCTTCCAGGTTCTGAAAGTGAAGGACGGGCACCCCATTCAGGGTTATATGGATTGTCCAACCTTGAATTGTGTAGCCAGTTCTGGTGCAGGGGGTTGATTATATCTAATGTTAGAGGTAGGATGAGATTTATCCCTCCAATGGCCAGAGGAAGACAACACAACTTGATCATTTCTTATTGTCCTTAAATTTCCCAATGACTAACAGCACCAGATTAAATCATGCAAAATCAAGAGACAGTAATGTATGTGATTTGCATAATTTATGCATGTGAGTATGTGTATCAGTGTTGCTGGTTTTTGTCCATCTCATCTGCCACCTATTCTGCAGAGCAAACTCCCCATAGGGAGCCAATGTTACTGGGCAGTCAACCGCAATGGCATTGTTTGGCAAGCAAGTTAATCTTCCCTGTGGGATCCCCCCCCCCCCCGGCTCATCAATCAAAACAGAATCGGTGTAATACATCAGTTGACTAATAGAGAGGACAGCACAGTGCTCTCTGAAAACCAAAGACTGGCAGGCAGAGAGCTGTCAGCAGGAAATCTTTGCTGACATATCTATTTGATGACAGTGCATCACATTAATTTTCCCTGTCATATTAGTAAGCGGATACCACTATTCTATGCATCATAAGATGTGTATTTCTTAATCAGTCATAGTTATGAGATTGGGCTATTCCCAATAAACCCTTGCTGTGTTTAAAGATATACACATGTCTTCTCTGAGGCATCTATGTGCAGACAGGCAAGGACAAGGCTGCCCATCCTGTTCTCAATTTTACAGGGGTCATTATGGTGGTGTCAAGAGGTGGAAGAAAGCATAATGCATGTGGGAAGACTGCTTCAGCTAAAAATAGCTTTAAAAGGAAATACATTGGCTTGAAGAAATAGGGGGTTAGAGTGAGGCATTGAGGGCATCTAGTGTAAAATTTTGCATAGTACAGTCTGTGGCATTTTCACCAATGGCATTAGTAGATTTACCAAAAGGCTTTCAAAGGGCACTTATTTGATGATTTGCAGTGGGATGGAGGCGGAGTTATTTTGGGGGTGGGGGTTGTCAATTGATTGACTGGATCAGGAATGGGCAGCAGAGCTGGTGGCTTATTTATCCGTTGGGTGCTTCAACTTTTAGTCTGAACTTTATATGCGATATCCAAGTTGATTGCTCTATTTTGGAAAAGCAGACACAGCCTGCTTATCTACTCCATGCAGTATGTTGTAGTAATTAGAGCATTGGACAGGCTTGGGAATGGAAAAAATGAGTTCAGGTGGTAGAATTTGACACATTGGTCCATCCTCAACTATTGACATTAAATAAATCCTGAAGTAGTTTTCTCGTTATTTAATTAGGTAAACTCTAGCTAGGCACCACACTACCTGGATGCAGTGGCATCACTAGCAGGGTGCAATGGGATGTGAACCACACGGAGTAACACTGAGGGAGGTGACATCAAAATTACTGTCTCTAGATTTTTTGTGTGGTGATTCAATAGAAATGTATTTTTTTAAAAATAAAAACTACTCTGTAGTTAAATATAGCCACAAACACATATTTTTAGCCAAGCTTACATGCACTGTATACATAGAAGACTAAAATTCTATGCTAATTTACTTTTTGAACCTTCTGATGTGCATGCACTTAAGTCAAAACTGTCATCATTATTCAAATACTTCAAATCACATAGTTTCATTTTCACGTGCCACAAGCATGTGCTGGTATTTTTTTTTAACTGCTGCTCATTTTTGTTAAATTTTAGCTACACTATTTCAGTAAGATCTGGTACAAGAGGAGGTCCATATGGGTGACATCAACCCTTGTGACACCACTACATGATATCCTCTTCAAAGGTTAAAAGGAATACTTGAGCTGCTCGGCGCTCAAATTAGAATCATAATAACCACTGCAAGTAAGAGTAGCAGCAGCGGCAGCAGTACATCCAGAAGAAGCACGGGAGAGAGTCCTCTTAGCTGACTTACATATTCTGGAATTTGAATTGGGCAGTTTCGTAATATCTGTATCAAGTATAGGGTTGTTATTATGTTATAATATAGTAGAGCAAACAAAATGACTATTGTGCAATTGAACCAATGTGCCCCAGACACTAAGGCACATCGAGCATCAGTCTACCTCAGACACTCATGCTGATGGGAGAGCTAAGGGGGGTATAAATAAGTAAATAGAAGGAGGAGGAGGGGCTACATACATACTTAGTAAAAGTTGATATATGCTTGCTTAGTAGGGGATTCCAAAGGCAGCTAATAATAAAGCAGTTATTATTATCATTATTATAATCCTGTTTTCCCCTGTGCAAGCATTATTACCTTGTTTATTACAGATGCACTTCTGCATCTCCCTACTAAGATTCACCTTCACCATTATCCCAATGCTGATGCTTCTCTTTAAAAAAACTTCTAGCTAGACAAAAGACAGAGAGGACAGAATTGTGGGGCATTAAAAGTCTTTGTAAGAATCATCTTTTTCAGAAGCTTTGCTTGTTGAGGTATGCTTGTAGTGGCCAGGGTGTCTGATGGCAAGTGGCCCCTCTTAAATATGAAGCAATATGTTAAAAATATTAATGACCATTTAATAGCTTGAAAATATAATAGACATTCTAATATTATTATTGTACGTGGCTAAAATTATGTTGTATGCTGCTTACCTTGGCTGTGGCAAGGAGGCACAAGTTAGATTGGCTACAGTAGTATCCAAGCAGGTCCGCAACCTGGGGGTCCTCCTGGACTCTGATGCTTGAAGCTCAGATGTCAGCAGTGGCTGGGAGGGCCTTTGTGTAATTAAAGCTTGTGTGCCAGCTGCGACTGTATCTCAAAAAGCCTGACTTGGCCATGGTGGTCCATGCCTTTACACCTAGATTGGATTATTACAATGTTCTCTATCTGGGGCTACCTTTGAAGATGACTTGAAAAATGCAGTTGGTGCAAAGATCAGCAGCCAGGCTACTAACTGCAGCTAGCTATAAGGAGCACACTATGCTCCTATTAAAGTAGCTCAATTGGCTGCCGATAAATGTCCAGTCCAAATTCAAAGTGCAAGTTATCACCTATAAAACCCTAAGTGGCTCAGTTCCTGCCTATCTTTGTGACCACACTCCCTCCTATGAACCACCAGGGAGGCCCTTCTCTTGGTCCTGCCACCGTTACAAGCATGGTTGGTGGGGACAAGGGAGAGGGCCTTCTCAGTGGTGGTCCCCAGATTTGGAATTCCCTCCCCAGGGAGATTAGACAAGCCTTCACACTGTCTTCCTTTTGTAGGGATTTGAAGACATGGCTCTTCAAATAAACTTTTGAGAATGCTTAGTCCCTAATTGTTCTGTGCACATCCTATGCCCTCTATTATTGCAGCTTGCACTTACTCCATTCCTATTGTTTACAGCATGGCCTGCAGCTTCTAGCCACTGGTTGATGATTTCCGTTAGGGCTACCATTGAGTCTGAGTTTATGTTTTTATATGCGTATTATTTTTTATTTTATTGTATTTTATATTGTGCTTCATTTTTATGTTTGTTTTTAGGCACTTTGTGCCATTTGTAAACTGCCCCGAGTCTCTTCGGGGAGATGGTGATGGGATATAAAAATAAAGTAGTTATTATTATCATCATCATCATCCTGCTTTTCCCTTGTGCAAGCATTATTACCTTGTTTATTACAGATGCACTTCTACATCTCCATACTGAGATTCACCTTCACCATTATCCTAATGCTGATGCTTCTCTTTAAAAAAAACCCTTCTAGCTAGACAAAGGGGGGCAGAAGTGTGGGGTGGGCATTAAAAGACTTTGTAAGAATCCTCTTTCTCAGAAGCTTTGTTTACTGAGATATGCTTGTAGTGACGGAATGGTCAGGATGTCTAATAGCAAGTGGCCCCTCTTAAATATTAGACAATATGTTAAAATATTAATGACCATTTAGTAGCTTGAAAATATAATAGACATTCCAATGTTATTATTGTACATGGCTAAAGTTTATGCTGTTTTACTAATTTAATACAAATAATAATAATAATAATAATAAAACATTATAGTTGTGAGTGGGACCCTTTTTTCTATTGGCAACCAATAATTTTAGATCGATTTTGTCACTGTATGTCTTTTTATGTTTTACACCTATAATCCATTTATATTAAAATATACATCTAATACATTATGAACACCCTGCTTTTGAACTGACTGTGACTGCAAATTACTGCAGATTTAAGGGATGGCATATGGCTGTTTAATTATATATTTCACCCTATGTGTTCTATTAAGCAGACATAAATAGGTGGAACTCTGATCATCTAATGTTACAGTGCAAATATCTGTTAGCTGGTGGTCTCACCAGGATTTGCAAAATATATTAAGCAATCCATGACCCTATTTACCTTATCTTTTTTTAAAAAGGACATCTTTAGTCTTAATTAGATTTTCCTTCCTCCCACCCTCACCATCCTTGCTCCTCAGGCAGCTGGTGGATTGAAAGACTTAATTACATTATGCTTGTTGGCACCAGAACCCTTGGTTAATGTACAGTTGAAATGGCTCAGCACGCTCCTGCTCCGTCCCCATTCAGAACCTCTCTAGCAATTGAACGAGAGCGGGAGGGAATTCCCTGGCCTAATGATTTCCAGCAGGGCCAACAGTGGTGATTTCCCACAAGGCGCCTGACCTCAATATCTGCAAATCTTTACCATTATGTTAACACACAATGTTAATGTCTTTAATGGCATATTTAATTGGGCGTATCTAGTTGTCTTGCCCAGTTCTGCAGAACCAAAATAAACTCATATATAAAAGAGCTGAACCAAAATTACCACCCCTTCCAGGGCAGGAGGTGAAAATGGCTTCTTGATACTACATTTTTCATCTCACAGCTCACTGTTTTCCCCAATACTAGCATAGGTTCATCTGCTACCTGAGGCAGGATCGATCAAACTGGCCCTTGATTCTGGGTGTGGAGGTAAGTATAAAGTTCCCTCTTTCCAAAGCTAGAAATTATGGGGATGGTGCACTATACCTCCCATAATTCCATGACAAGCATAGACCATTGTGCCCCCCCCCCCCTACTTATCAGCAATTTTTCAACATAAGAAACATCAGAATCAGGGCAGGAAGCACTGTTTTCCACCCCACACATTCAAATTTAGCTTTATCATAAAACCGGTAAGGGTAAGAGCAGGATCAGTAAGCAATGTTTCCAAGGAGGAGAAAAACCAAGAGGATCTAGCCCAGGGGTGGGCAATTATGGGCCCTCCAGGTGTTTTGGACTTCAACTCCCAGAAATCCTAGCCAGTTTACCAGCTGTTATGATTTCTGGGAGTTGAAGTCCAAAACACCTGGAGGGCTGGTAATTGCCCACCCCTGATCTAGCCCTTAGTAGGAGTGTGAAGTGAACATTAGCATCATTGAGTGGGATGAAAATTCTTTTTATTCCTAGCTTCCTATTATTGAAATACTCTGCAATTTTACAGCCTGAAATAATGAAAATTTGGTTTAGCATCAAAAGATTGTTGAGTTTCTCAAACTTGATATTTACCATATTGTTTAGGGCACTGCTTCTTAAATGGTGGGTCTCACCCCAAATGCAATGTTGTGCAATGTTGGGGTCCTGAAAACTTGGGCAACAGTAGAAGGTTTCTGCATACCACCTAGCAGCTGTTTTAGATATCACAAAACTGTATTAGCAATAACATGCAGTGTTTACAATTTTAAAGGCCATTTTAGTTTATTTACTGTATTTTAATTTTGTTTTACCACACCGTTACTATTTAATTGTTTTTTAACTTTTGAATTGCACCTTTTTAACTTGTCAAGTGTTACCCAGAAACACAAATCCCACGACACACATTCCCCCAGACCACGAGGTACAACCATAGCACAAAAAAAACACCCCTACCTACCTTGCAACCCCCCAAAAAAACAGCCCCCAAAACCGCCCTTTGCCTCCTGTTCTGCGCTGGCCGCGAGCGCTAAACAGAGGCAGAGCAATCGCGCAGGCGCACTCCGACCCCTCCTTCCTCTTCAAACCCTCCCAGCCACTCCCGGGAGAGGGACTGGAAGAGGGGGCTTTGCGACGACGAGGGCGCCACCATCCCCCCCTCTTCCGCCGCCTCCTCCGCCACCTCGCAGCCGCATTTCGCCCGATCACAGCGGAGGTGGGAGGGAAGCTGACCTTTCCCCGGCCAGCTCTTTCTCCTCGCCCCGCACTCCTCCCTTCATTGGTGGAAGGAGGGCAGGGAGAGGAGGAGAAAGAGGTGCCCGGGAAAGGGCAGCTTGGCTCCCGCCTGTACCGGGATCGGGAGGACATCGCCGGAGCCAGGATGGCCCTGGCGGCAAGGGAGCCAGAGAAGAGGAGGGGGCGGAGGAGGAGGAAAGAGCAGCGAGGGGGAAAGGATCTCAGTCTCTGTGCATGGCTGCGATCCTTTCCCCTCGCTGCTCTTTCCTCCTCCTCCCCCTCCTCCCGCCAGCTCCCTTGCCGCCAGGACCGTCCCTGGCTCCGGCGATGTTGTCCCGATCCCGGTACAGGCGGCATGCTGCCCTTTCCCCGGGCACTTCTTTCTCCTCCTCTCCCTGCCCTCCTTCCACCAATGAAGGGAGGAGTGCGGGGCGAGAAGGAGAAAGCTGGCCGGGGAAAGGTCAGCTTCCCTCCCGCCTCCATTGGGAGGGAAGACACCAAACACACATGTATATATACACATATACACACATATATATACACATATACACATACACATATATATACACACATACATATATATACACACACACACATATATATACACACATACATACACACAAACACATATATACACACACATCCACACATACAAACACATATACACAGACATACACATATACACATACACACACATACACATATATATACACACATACATATATACACACACACATATATACACACACATACACACACATACATACACATACACATATATACACACATACATTACACACATATGTACACATATACACACATACACACACATATATATACACACACATACATATATATACACACACACATATATATACACACATACATACACACACATACACACACATCCACACATACAAACACATATACACAGACATACACATATATACACATACACACACATACACATATATATACACACATACATATATACACACACACATATATACACACACATACATACACATATATACACATACACATATATAAACACACATATATACACACACACATACACACACACACATATATATACACACATATGCACACACACATACACACACATATATATACACATACATATATATACACACATATATATACACACATACATACACACACATACACACACATACACATATACACAGACATACACATATACACATACACACACATACACATATATATACACACATACATACACATATACACATACACATATATACACACATATATACACACAAACACACATATACACATATACACATATACATAGACATATACACAGACATCTACACACACATACACACATATACACATACACACATACACATATATATACACACATACATATATACACACACATATATATACACACATATATATACACACACATATATACACACAAACACATATACACACACATACACACACATCCACACATACAAACACATATACACAAACATACACATATACACACACACATACACACATATATAAACACACACATATATACACACACATATATACACACACATATATACACACACATACACACATACATACACACAAACATACACATATATACACACACACAAAACACATGCCCACATCATTTCCAACCCTTACCCAGACTGCCTCGCATCTCCTAAATAGGGCACAGCAATGCGTGCCGGGTTCAGCTAGTAATAATAATAATACAGTAAACTTTGAAAAAAACACTCATCTGTCAGGAGTGCTTTGAATGTGATTTTCCTGCTTCTTGGCAGGGGGTTGGACTTGATGGCCCATGACGTCTCTTCCAACTCTATAATTCTATGAAATGTCCCAGCTATCTATATATATAAAGGAGACGTGGTCGTGCAAAGATGGTTATAGACAAAGAAACTATAAGTCGCAGAAGCACCAAACTTGGCAGCCTACTGGACCATTACACTCGCTACAGACAACAGCAAAAAAACAGGACCTACGTCCTCCCAGCACCCCAAAAAAACGATCCCCAAAAAATTGCCAACGGAACTCCCAACCTCGGCCACTTGCTGCCATGTGCGAACGTTTAGAACGTTCGCACATGGCAGCCAGAGCGCCTCCTCCGCCTCCTCAGGAAGAGCGGCGGGGGACCTGGAAGGAGGAGGGAAACCCCTCCCTCCTCCCCAGCCCCTCCCACCTCCCCCGCCACCCCTGCCACCGCGACACGCTCCCCCTCCCAAGCCCCTCCCCTCCTCCCGGGCTCCCGCCTCCCGCCCGGTTCCAAAGCCTGGCGGGGGCGGGGCCAGGAGGTGGGACACCCCCCTCCCAAGCCCCTCCCCCTCCTCCCGGGCTCCCGCCTCCCGCCCAGTTCCAAAGCCTGGTGGGGGTGGGGCCAGGAGGCGACACTTCCCCCCTCCCAAGCCCCTCCCCTCCTCCCGGGCTCCCGCCTCCCCGCCCGGTTCCAAAGCCTGGCGGGGCGGGGCCAGGAGGCGGACACTCCCTCCCAAGCCCCTCCCCTCCTCCCGGGCTCCCGCCTCCCCGCCCGGTTCCAAAGCCTGGGGCGGGGCAGGGGCCAGGAGGCTGCCTCCCGGACACTCCCCTCCCAAGCCCCTCCCCCTCCTCCCGGGCTCCCGCCTCCCGCCCGGTTCCAAAGCCTGGCGGGGCGGGGCCAGGAGGCGGGACACCCCCCTCCCAAGCCCCTCCCTCCTCCCGGGCTCCCGCCTCCCGCCCGGTTCCAAAGCCTGGCGGGCGGGGCCAGGAGGCGGGACAGCCCCCTCCTCCTCCCGGGCTCCCGCCTCCCCGCCCGGTTCCCCTCCCAAGCCCCTCCCAAGCCCTCCCTCCTCCCGGGCTCCCGCCTCCCCGCCCGGTTCCAAAGCCTGGCGGGCGGGGCCTGGACACCCCCCTCCCAAGCCCCTCCCCCTCCTCCCGGGCTCCCGCCTCCTGCCCGGTTCCAGCCTGGGGCGGGGCCAGGAGGCGGGACACCCCCTCCCAAGCCCTCCCCCTCCCGGGCTCCCGCCTCCCCGCCCGGTTCCAAAGCCTGGCGGGCGGGCCAGGAGGCGGGACACCCCCTCCCAAGCCCCTCCCTCCTCCCGGGCTCCCGCCTCCCGCCCGGTTCCAAAGCCTGGCGGGGCGGGCCAGGAGGCGGACACCTCCCCTCCCTCCCAAGCCCCTCCCCCTCCTCCCGGGCTCCCCGCCCCCCGCCCGGTTCCAAAGCCTGGCGGGGGCAGGGGCCAGGAGGCGGGACACCGCCCCCTCCCAAGCCCCTCCCTCCTCCCCCCGCCTCCCGCCCGGTTCCAAAGCCTGGCGCGGGCGGGCCAGGAGGCGGACACACTCCCCCTCCCAAGCCCCTCCCCCTCCTCCCGGGCTCCCGCCTCCCGCCCGGTTCCAAAGCCTGGCGGGGGCGGGCCAGAGGCGGGACTCCCCCTCCCAAGCCCCCCCTCCCTCCTCCCGGGCTCCCGCCTCCCCGCCCGGTTCCAAAGCCTGGCGGGGCGGGGCCAGGAGGCGGGACACTCCCCCCTCCCAAGCCCCTCCCCTCCTCCCAGGCTCCCGCCCCCCGCCGGGTTCCAAAGCCTGGCGGGGCGGGGCCAGGAGGCGGCCACACTCCCCTCCCAAGCCCCTCCCCCTCCCGGGCTCCCGCCTCCCGCCCGGTTCCAAAGCCTGGCGGGGCGGGGCCAGGAGGCGGGACACTCCTCCCCTCCCAAGCCCCTCCCACCTCCTCCCGGGCTCCCGAATCCAACTCCCAAAAGGCACAACAATTAGAAACACAAGGCAAAGTGGTAGGTTGTTTTTGTTTGATTTTTTGTTGTTGTTGTTGCCTCTTCCTCCTCTTCCATTAATGACATGGTTATTCCTCCTCACCCTCTGCCAATATGACATCCTCCAGCTTCAGAAATAATTAATAGCTTCTGTACCAATTGGAGAAGTGCATCCACTCTGCTATTTATCCTAAATATTGATGTGCCATAGAATAGCAGAGTGGATGAGACCGCAAGGGCCATCCAGGCCAACCCCATTCATCCAGGTAGGGGGACACAACCAAAGCCTTCTCAACAGATGGCCACTCAGCCTCTGCTTAAAAATCTCCAGAAAGGGAGATGCCACAGGACTCCCAGGCAGTCTATTCGATAACCATAAAGAGGTTCTTCCTAAATTTTAGGTGGAATCTCCTTTCTATATATAATCATGTATAAGTTGACCTTATGTCTCATATTTATATTGTTTCTATATTCTTATATTAATATTGTTATATCTATTATATAAATGGGTTCATGTCATGTGATGTATATCTCAAACAAAGAAACCTTACAACGCAGAAACACAATACTTTCCAACAGAAATAGGCCTCAAGCAAGGTACGTTTGTAGCAAAGAAACTTTCCCCCAAAACCTAAAAGGCCCCCAAAACAACGAGTAAAAATAAAACTACATTTACCAGCATCCTCCGGGCAGCCAAAGACTCACCCAGCCTCTACATTCTGAACAACATGATTGGCTGCCAATAAGGGCGGATTTGCATAACTGCTGCACTGGCCAGCCAACATGAAAATTCCGATCCATAATAAACTGCCAAAACAGAATAAGGAAAAGGCCTGAGCCAATCCCCAACACAAACACCCAAATCACTTCCAACCGAAAATTTACACCCCAAAAAATCACAGACCACGCCCAAAATTGACAGTAAGGCTTCATTAACTTGATTTCCTAACTAGCCCTCACTTACTGGGAAGCTGTTTACGCTCTAAATTGACAGTAAGACTTCATTAACTTGATTCTCCCGACTAGGCCTCAGCTCATGGGACATTGTGTATGGCCTGAATTTACAGTAACCTACCTAGGCACACAGAGCCCCGATTTGTAGTACTTCAAAACCCATCATTCCCCACAGACCACTGTGGCCCAGAACCAAGACCAATAAAGACCCAACTTGGCACACCATGCCTCCATGACCCACACTCCATCCAACTGCAGTTTAGAGGAGGACACACCGTGGATGATTGGACTTTCTCGCATCTTCTAAAAAGGGCACAGCAACGCGTGCCGGGTACAGCTAGTGGTTTATAAAAAGGGGAAATCAACCTATTTAGAAAACATTGCAATGGTTTATTATCAAATATTTGGCTTTATATCGAATTAATAAATCGAATTAATTAATATCTATTTTATACCTGGGTCATGTAAACATTTATTGAACAGAAAGGGTTCATGAGTGGTAAAAATTTTTAAAACCCAAGTTTAGGAGGCATGTCCACTTCAAAAAGTGAATATGCATGTTCAACTGTGTAAAGTAAATACATGCATCTTGATATGTGGGTTTGTGTCTGCGTGTAATTATATATATACAGAGCATGTCCTGAACAAGATTCAATTGAAATTCAGCTTCAGAAGGTGAGTCATTTTGTTCTGGGCCACTTTGGTTGGTACTGAGCAATAAAGGAGCCCCCAATGTCTCAGTGGGTTAAATTGCTGAGCTACTGAACTTGCTGACCGAAAGGCCAGCAGTTCGAATCTGGGGAGTGGTGTGAGCCCCCGCTGTTAGGCCTAGCTTCTGCCAATCTAGCAGTTCAAAAACATGCAAATATGAGTAGAGCAATAGGTAACACTCCGGCGGGTAGGTAACGGTGCTCTATGTAGGGACTGCTTTCAAAACATGCACACCAGTGAAGTTTTCAAAACTCTGAAGCTATCTGAACCTTTCAATCCACATCCCTTTATTTTGGATCATTTGAGGGAAAGGTCCACCTCATGTGACAGGAGATCTGAATTTCTTTTACGCCACACACTTTGGAATCAATTATCTCAAAAAACTACATTTCAATGAATTCCATAGCATTGAGCCATGACAATTAATGTGATGTCAAACTGTGATGTTAAAGTGCTGGGCTGCTGAACTTGGAAACCAAAAGGTCAAAGGTTTGAATCCAGGGAGTGGTGTGAGCTCCCGCTGTTAGGCTCAGCTTCTGCCAAGCTAGCAGTTCAAAAACATGCAAATGTGAGTAGATCATTAGGTATCGCTCTGACGGGAAGGTAGTGGTCGGTTCCGACGGGAAGGTAACGGCACTCCATGCAGTCATGCCGGCCACATTACCTTGGAGGTGTCTATGGACAACGCTGGCTCTTTAGCTTAGAAATGAATATGAACACCAACTCCCAGAGTTGGACACGACTGGACTTAATGTCAGGGGAAAACCTTTACCTTTACCAAATTGCTATAATTCTGCTGTGTGGATACAGCCTTAATCCTGGTGCATCTGTCTTCCTTCCCATTAGTATAACATATATTGGCAGTGACAAGTGGGAAGCCATGCTGTATGGAAGGGCAGACGGATTATTTCCTATAGGATGCTTTATTGTATCAAGTATGCGGGGCTGTGTGAGCTCCCATTGTTAGCCCCAGCTTCTGCCAACCTAGTGTTTCGAAAACATGCAAATGTGAGTAGATCAATAGGTACTGCTTTAGCCGGAAGGTAATGGTGTTCCATGCAGTCATACCAGCCATTAGAAATGGAGATGAGCACCACTTCCCAGAGTTAGACATGACTAGACTTACTTTTCTGCTTTTAATACCACGTGGGACGATTCCATTGACAATACAAGTCTTGGACCTAAACAAGAGTTGTTATCAAATCCTTTCCCCATATTATTGGAAAGTGATTGAACATAATGCTTTATTGTAAGAAGCTATGGAGGAAATTTCCAAATTGCCTATAGATTCTGTTGACGTTTTTACATCCAATAAGTAGAGAAAATCTTGAAGGCACTGCTTTCATTTACTAATTTTGCAATAGTGTGATTGTCTCCCGATTTGTCAATGTTTTTGAAAAGGCTATAGTTAATTTGGGGAGGGGAGATTGAAGAAGATTTCAGCTGCTTTTATGTCTAGCAATTTGAATTGCTGATTTGTAAAACACATCTACTGCAGAGATGTTTCCCCGGGGCAGGGCTATACGTTGGGGAAAGGGAACTTCTCTGGGACTAGGACCTAATTTTAGCTTCTCCAGAAGCTGTCACAGGCCATGGCACCATTTCCCAATCACATGAATTGACCCAAGTCTTTTTCTTTCCTGTTTCAAAAACACACTCTTTTCAGTAAAACAAGACATGCAAGACCATGTGCTTTCTTTTGAAGATGAAACAGACTTTCTGAATTTTCCTGGAGTGCACATCTTCATGTTTTAATGTTAAACAGGAAGTATCAATAAAAGCAGAAAATATTATCTGGATGGTTTAGCATATTGACTCTAGTCGAGACTGGGGCAGGAGAAGCTTTGACATTTCGTTCTATGAAGTGAAATGTCATGGAACATAAGGTATGGTTAGGAAGAAATTGGAGTAGTTACATTGTTTGTTAAATCTGTAACTGTAGGCTTGCATATTACAGAGACAAACCTGGGGCCCATCCAGCCATTACCTTTATTGTGGTAACTCCCGCAATAAAGAAAGGGCTGTCCAGACAATGTTCTGGACTAGGGGTGCCCACACTTTTTCAGCATGCGAGCTACTTTTAAAACAACCAAGTCAAAAAGATCTACCTTCCGCGCACGCGCTCCTTCCGCCCGTGCGGCACTCCTTCCGTGGGCATTTGCAGGAACAAGGGAGTTCCTTCCACGGGGCATTGTGGGAATGAGGGAGCGCGAGGTGGGCCCTGCCTCGAGCTCCCTCGTTCCCGCAATGCCACCTGGAAGGCGCTCCCTCGTTCCCGCAATACCTCGTGAAAGGAGTGCCACGTGGGCGGAAGGAACGCGTGCAGGGCAGAAGCGCCCCATCCGGCTGCGATCAACCTCCTTTGGACTCGCGATTGACTGGTCGATCACGATCGACTTCGTGGGCAACCCTGTTCTGGACAGTCCTGAATTAATTTGCTGGTTTGTGCCCACAGTTTTCTGGACTAAATTAGTCAGGAAAACTGTGGGAATACCTAGCCCTCTCCCCTAAAGCCCCCAAACCCCTTTGAAAAGTAAGGAAAACCAGGAAAAATCACTCTCCCCCCTGCTCCAAGAGTGTACTGGGGACCATATACATTTACTTTTGAAAAGGGGTTTGGGGGCTTTGAGGGGGGTAGGGCCAGTCCCATAAAAGCATCTGGACAACCACCCCAAAAAGCGCACATTTTTAAAATGCAGATTCCCCTGGGATAAAGGCCTGTCTGAATCCACCCCTGGATTGTACCCTGAGAAGAGTAGGTGGTTTTTGTCACCCCACATAGACCTGCCAGATATAAACTAAACTAAACTATTTGGGGTTTTATTCCAGGCTTTAAAGGAGCTGTCCACAATGTGGACTCTATTTGGAGATCTCCATTAGAACCTGGACTCACATGCAAAGCAGATTCACTTCTGAAGCCAACAGCTGGACCTAAGTGCTTGTTGTTACAAGCAAGATACCAACAATTATTATGGACTAGTAATGTGTGTGGAGTGCTCATCAGTCCAGACAACCTTGTTCATATATTTTCTCCCTCTCTCCTGCATTCCCTATTTTGCTTTCCTCTCTAAGTACAACCCAGACAGGGCTGTAGTGGCTGAGGAAATCTGAAGTAACACTGTAATTGAATCAGGACAAATGCTTGGAATTTTGTATATTTCCTAACACTGAAGTGCTACGTCTGTGTGGAGATTTTACAGGACTACTGATTCTCACAATACTGCAAAAATTCAGCAGTGCATTTTTATGTAGAAGGCAATTAACATGGCCTCTTCCATGTCAACAAGGCTGATGTGTCCATACACATCACTACCCTACAGTCATTTTTAGTAGCCCGTGTATGTTGATAACTGCTCATATTATTTCTTTGCAGCAAACCAATCACTAGAATAGACTTAAAATACCTTTTTTGTTTACAAACACTTGCTTGTGACCTAAGGGTCACAGTAGGCTGCACACAGTTTGCAAATATGCTGGCTAGAAAATTGCAGTCCACCCTCTTCCCCACCCCTCTCCTAAAGCAGCTGGCTAGAAACTCTGTCTCTGATAAAAGAAAACACTCCAAATGTGTTTTAATCATTTGATTGCTGGGCTTGGGTTTCATGACTCAAACTAATGTTCACTTGAGGATATTTGGTTTTCATTGCTTCTTTTAATCTGCCCACTACACTGCTTTGCATACTGCTGGATGGTATAACAAACCCAGGGCATTTTAGTTACCAGGGTGAAATAAATTATCTGCCAACCCCCAGCCCCTGCCCTTGTCCTCATGTTTGCGTTTGCTTTTAGCTTAGTTATTATCCTCAAAGTAGTGAAAGGAGAAAATGATTGTTCTTATAGTGATCATATCTTCATGTCATAATGCAACGTAGTGGAAGATAGCATGGATTAAGGTTACAGTAAAGGGTTAGTGTTGGGAAGTGGCTTAGAACCATAGAACCGAAAAAGATCTAGTCCACCCATCTGCCAAGTTAGCTCTTGTGTGGGCATTTAGGATACATAGACTTTACAAAAGACCTGTTCCCCAAAAAGATGAATTGCTTAGTATGGATCAACACAGTTTCTGTAACTGTAGACTCTCCTTTGATAGGGAGTGGTGGCTATGGGAACAGGTATGAGAAGCGCCTGCAATTCAGAAATTACTACTGCACTACTGTAATACTGACAGTTTGCTTTTGCGAACAGTTGACTGCAGCATAGATGATGACACCATGTACGTTTCTGTGTGTTCTTCTGGAGGTAAAGTCAGAAACAAGTGTAACCACTAAATAATAAATCGTTATTTTCAGAAGAGTAATTTTTGCTATCAGGCACTCTGCTCTGTCATAATGCATGTCGCCTTGACTTGTTCTTGGGGGCTGCCTTGCCTCTTTCCTTCGGTGCGGCTGTTAAGATTCATGATGCTAGCTGTACCTAGACAGCATTATCCGGCAGTGTGTCCAATAAATTCCCTTTGCCTGGACATGAAACATGAAGTTAAATCTCTGCTGTGCAGAAAAAAAAGTCTTATCCTGGGGTTCATTACAAGAGGTTGGGTTGTTTATCTTTGCCTGGCTCTGTGCAATGTCTGGCTCCACTCTTACATGCTTTTTTCATAATTAATAATTATGAATTACCTGTGGCAATGCTAAGCATCTTGGCACAGCAGCACCCGGGAATGGCATAAATAGATCAGAGGGGACAAGTCATGAAGGAAAAGAAGCTCTTGTACACACACACGCATAAACATACACACAGTCACTCTCATGCCTCCAGTTCTAGACTGAAAGCAACCATCCAAATGCAATGAAGTCCAATGGGATTCGGTGGGAACATAATTGGGCCATTCCTGGTTATAAATGTTGCATGAGAACACAAAAGACATCGCCCATCCAAAAATGTGATACATGACCCATTTAAGCAGACTTTTTCACAACACTGCCATCCACTTAAGGATGTGACATTCCCAAGGACCCTCGATGATGAGATAGAATCCTTGACTCTGATCTGGCTCTAGTTGTGCATTGCTACATGCAACTAGCTGCCATGCGTGGGAGATGTTCTGTGTAGTGCAGTGAATGGAAGCATTTTGTGATGCTTCTTACCATTAGTATTAGCTAAACAACAGTGTGACCATCAGAGTTGGGACTTGGAAGATTCAGGTTCACGTCTATTGAGCCAGGACACTCACTGGATATTTTGGAGCCAAACATGTTCTTACTTTCGGCCTGAACCTACTTCACAGGGGTCTTTTGAGACTAAAATGAGATAGAAGAGAGTGGTATATACTACCTTGTACAAATGTTAATAAAGAGCAATTGTTTACACAATCAAGATATATGCTTGGCATCCTTTTTATGTCTAATGTATGAAAATGATGGCCTGAAAAACTGGAGGAATCACCTTTGCCTCAGTTCCTGAAACATCAGCCTCACAAAATTATGGGGCAAAATATTTCTTTCTGCAATCTTCCCCACCACCTACACATATCTGTACTGGTAGCAGCTACAGCCTATTGCAGTCTTTACATGGTCTCAGTGATGGATGAGCATGGAGAGGAGTATGATTTCTGTTATGTAATATTTGATTTGGCATATATACCATCATCAACTCCTAGAGCAAGTGTTGTGTAGTGGTTTGAACATGGGACTATGACTAGGAAGACCAGTGATTGGATTCCCACTGTCATGAAAACCTACTGGGCAATTCACACTCTCTCAGCTTCAGAGGGAAGTAAAGGCAATCCCACACTGTACAAATCTTGCAAAGAAAGGCAAGGGTTGTCTTAGGGTCTCCATTAAGTTGGGAACAACTTGAAGACATTCAACTATCTATACCAGGCATGGGCAAACTTTGGCCTTCCAGGTGTTTTAGACTTCAAATCCCAGAAATCTCAGTTATTTTACCAGCTATTAGGAATTGTGAGAGTTGAAGTCCAAAACACCTGGAGGGCCAAAGTTTGCTCATGCCTGATTACCCTCCAACCATCACAACTTGTCTGTGACAGTCTCAATTACCCCTCTTCATTTCTCTCTCTTTCCATGTTTCTCCTTTGTCTTCTTTATCTTCAACTTACTTCAAATGCTGCAAACAGAGTTCAAAGTATAAAAGTAGTTTGCACTAACTTTACTCTGTAGGAAAAGAGCAGAGGGCATGATCTTGCCATTACCAGTAGGTTCAGGCAAGAGGAAACTAGTGCAGCTTCTCCTTTCTTGACTGTTCTGCCTCATTAATAATATTTTGCATCTTTAGATAACCTGATGTTGCATGGCCATGTTTCCCAATTTTCATATGTGAAATTTTGGCTGCTGTGAGTATCAAGCAGCAGAATTCCTAAATTGTTGTTGTTTATTCATTCAGTCGCTTCCGACTCTTCGTTATCTCATGGACCAGCCCACGACAGAACTCCCTGTTGGCTGTCACCTCCCCCAGCTCCTTCAGGGTCAAACCAGTCACTTCAAGGATACCATCCAGCCATCTTGCCCTTGGTCAGCACCTCTTTCTTTTTCCTTCCATTTTCCCCAGCATCATTCCCTCCTCTAAGCTTTCCTGTCTTCTCATGATGTGGCCAAAGTACATCACCTTTGCCTCTACTACAATGAGCAGTTGGGCTTTATTTCCTGAAGTATGGACTGGTTAGATGTTCTCATGATCCAAAGCACTCTCAGAACTTTCCTCCAACACCACAGTTCAAAAACATCTATCTTCCTTTGGCCAGCCTTCCTTATGGTCCAGCTCTCACATCAGTAGGTTACCACGGGGGATAGCATTGCTTTTACTATGCGGATCTTCGTTGCCAGTGTGATGTCTCTACTCTTCACTATTTTATCGAGATTGGTCATTGCTCTCTTCCCAAGAAGTAAACATCTGATTTTCTGACTGCAGTCTGCATCTGCAGTAATCTTTGCACCTAGAAATACAAAGTCTGCCACTGCACGTTTTCTCCCTCTATTTGCCAGTTATCAAGCATTCTTATTGTCATAATCTTGTTGGGGTTTTTTGTTTAGCTGCAACCCAGCTTTTGCAATTTCGTCTTTCATCTTGATTAGAAGACTCCTCAGCTCCTCCTTGCTTTCGGCCATCAAAGTGGTATACAGATGATAACACTTTGATGGCTGAATTCCTAAATACCAATCCATCCATCTATCTATCTCGAGAGATTTGTGCTTCTGGTGCTTCATGTAATTTCTCCCAGGACCTTTCAGTTCATATTAAAATTCAAATCTGCCTTCCACATGACACCAACTTATACAAGAGTATATAACTGTATTTATTCAAGCATAATACACCATCAATTCTCATGCACACACCAATTTTCAAAACTCTGAAACCAAAAAAAGGATTTGCCGGCAAATGTAATGCATGGTGGCAAAAAAGTGCATTCTTTGAAATTTGGCCTAAAACATGCATATTACATAGGCTGCATGCTTATAATTGATTCTTTAAAAACAAAAGTGTTAGAACAGCAATGCAAGAAAACCTTGGGCTGCCAAAGAATGCTGCTGTTGCCTCAACAAACTACAAATCCCACCATTGAATAGCACTGAGCCACGGCAATTCAATTTGGGATGACATCCCTCAAATAGGAGCTCCAGATGCTCCTGAAGATTCCCCTTTTGCTTTGGCTCAGCACTAACATTACCATGTTACCCAAATCTAATGCACACCCTAATTTTAGGATGAGCATTAGATTCAAGTAAATATGGTATGTTGAGTTTTCTGGACTATAACTAGAGGGCTATATGAAATGTAGACCCAAAGAATAAATTTTCCAAGGTATGCACCAGAGGCGGGTCCAGTGACACAGTCCTGGCTTTATTTGAGCCACATGTATTTGGGACACAGAAATGTCTTTGCAAAATCTAACCTTTGTACGAGATCTAGAGGCAGGAGGATGAGGTGCTTTAGAAAGCAGAAAAGGTAGACAGATGGGTAGGAAGTGAGTGGAAGAAATACTTAGGAAGTTAGGAAGCAGGCAGGGTGACCTGGAGGCTAAACAACACAGATTATGGAAAACCTCATCATCCTTGTCAAAGAAACAGCTTTCTAGTGCAGTGTGACCTGGAGGTCAGAGAAGACAGAAAATTGTGAGCATTGCACAGTTTTTAAATGATGAAAACCTCATCACCACTTGTCAAAGAAACAGCTTTCTAGTATTATTATTATTATTATTATTGTATAGGAGAATTTGAACTATGTGCAAACAGCATTAAAATGCAAGTAAACCAAAGCTCTCTTTTGCAGGTGGCATGATAATGACTTGCCTGGCTCAGTCTTTCTCTATTTTGTACGGTTTGTATCAGCTGTTCGAGTAATCCAAGCTGTCACTTAATCCCAGTCCCCATGCCCTTTTCTCTTTTCATTCCTTCCTTGATAATGGAAGCAAACAAGAGCTAAACTGCATGCTATGTGAAATGTATCATGTGCAGTTGGGAATCTCTTTTTTTCTTGACTGCTTACTTTAGAATAAGCTCACGTAGCCCTGATCAAACCATCTCACACTGGTGAGGAAGGTGTACACTTTCCCTCCTGATGTTTTCTTTATTGCAAATCTCCTGTATTGTAGTTCAATAGGAGGAAAGGAGCCTCAGCCAGAACTGATTAAAGTCCCCCTCTCTCTGCTTTTTAGAAAGATCTGCTTTGTACATGGATATGCAATTTTGATAGACAAATCTCCCCAGCATACGGTTTCTGATTTTAAAGAGGCTGGATGGCCATCTTTTGGGGGCAGGGCCGTAGCCATAGTTTAAGGGATCTAACCTTCACTTCGAAAAGGTCCTAGCCTCTACCCAAACCTGGTTTACTCAAGAATTTTAACTGATTAACCAAGTTATGAGTAAACCAGGTTTCTTTTTTAACCTGACATATTTCAGGGCAAAGTTACACTTTAACCCCCCCCTCCTTTTCTGGCTACAGACCTGTTTGGGGTACTTTGTGCTTTTCCTGCAAGGCATGGGATTGGACAAGATGGCCCATGTGGTCTCCTCCAACTTTATTATTTTATAATTCTATTATTTGGACTGAAGCCATCCATGTCTACCTAAAAGCAAGAAAGAAATAGTAGCACAAAAGTGGACCGGCATTGTGTATATGAGTACTCCTAAATCTTATCTTCATTGCTGGAGGCCCCGGTAGACTTTATGGTGCAAAGTGCTTGAAACCAACTCTGTGTGCCAGCTACAGACCTTTGTTGTTTGGATAAAAATTCTTTAATCTCAGGAGTCCATGCATCAGTGACTTTCCAATGAAACATTTTGGTAATGCACTCTCTATGGGTCTGCCCTTGGATATAACTCAAAAGTTAGAGCTGGTGCAAAATGCAGCTGCAAGATTGCTGATTAATGTGCAAAATTTATTTATTATTTATTTTAAACTTTTATATCCTGATCTTCTCACCTTCGTAGAGGGACTCAGACCGGCTTACAGCAAGGATTCAATGCTACTAATACAAATTAAAACATCATACAACAATACAAGATTAAAATGGATATAGGTAAAATACCTATAAGCCAAATCGCTAAAATAAAATCATGTTCAACTCAGTCCACATATGTGGTCGCTCACTTTGGTCTGTAACCAGTCTCAGCCATTATTCTGGGAATGCTTTGTTCCATAGCCAGGATTTCACTAGAGACAACACATTTCAAAGAGACAACACCGCCTGGCCATGGCTGGAGTGAGGGGGACTGCCCTTAAATGGCTGACCTCCTTCCTCCGCCAGCGGTCTCAGCGTGTGAGGAGGGGCGAGGTGGTCTCTGAGGGCTCCCCATTAGTTTGTGGAGTTCCACAGGGGGCCATCCTCTCCCCTCTGTTATTTAACATCTACATGCAGCCGCTTGCACAGCTGGTGCGGAGTTATGGGCTGGTGTGTCACCAGTACGCTGACGACACCCAGCTCATTCTGAGGGTGGAGGGCAGGCCGGGTTCCGTCCCTGATAATTTCCAGCATTGCCTCGAAGCCGTCACTGGATGGCTGCGAGCCAGTAGGTTGAGGGTGAATCCGGCGAAGACGGAGATCTTGTGGCTGGGCCGCCCGGGTGGGGTAGGTGTCCAGCTTCCGACCCTGGACGGTGCGGCACTATGCCCATCGTCTTCTGTGAAGAGCCTGGGGGTCCACCTGGACTCCCAGCTGACCATGGAGGCCCAGGTCTCTGCGGTCAGCAAGGCTGCTTTTTTCCATCTCCGACAGGCAAGAAGGCTGGCCCCCTATCTCTCCCGGAGCGACCTGGCCACGGTGATCCAAGCCACGGTCATCTCGAGGCTAGATTACTGTAACGCGCTTTACGTTGGCCTTCCTCTGTCGTCGATCCGGAAGCTCAAGCTGGTGCAGAACACTGCCGCCCAGCTCCTGTCTGATACCCCAGCAGGTTGCCGTATAACACCTGTTTTGCAGGATCTGCACTGGCTACCTATTGAGCACCGGATCGCCTTCAAAGTGTTGGTTCTTACCTTTAAGGCCTTACACGGCCTGGGGCCAGCGGATCTGAGGACTGTCTCACCCCATATTGCCCTCCGAGATCACTACGGTCTGAGGATGCCAACTTCCTGGAAATACCATCAACAAAGTTGGCACACTTAACATCTACCCGCCGGAGGGCGTTCTCCGTCATAGCCCCTATGCTGTGGAACGCCCTTCCGGCCGAAACCAGGGCCCTGAGGGACCTACTCCCATTTAGACGGGCCTGCAAAACCCATCTGTTCAGGCAGGCCTTTGGAGAGTAGGCCCCGCGTGTTTTAAGTACCATGTCGCTGCTCTACGCTGTTGCTCTATTTGCCTATTGCGCTGTTTTTTGCTCTGTTTGTTATTGTTTAACGGTTTTATGCTTTTAATCTTCTGTTTATTGTGCCTCTGGCTCTTGTGAGCCGCCGCGAGCCCCTGGGAGTCGGCGGCATAGAAGCCTCAATAAATAAATAAATAAATAAATAAATAAATAAATAAATAAATAAATCCGATCTTAAAGAAGTTGCCCTGGATATCAGTCCAGTCTGAATTCAAGGTATCAGTGTTGGTATTTAAAGCCCCAAATAGCTTGGAATTGCTCATCAGTTAGAGATAGAAAGATAGAGATCTATCCAAGAAGAAAGCCAGTATGTTGCAGTGGTTTGCTCATTGCCTATGACTCAGAAGACTAGGGTTCAAATCCCACTCATTTATGTAAAGTCCCTGGATAATCCTGAGCAAGACACATTATTTCAACCTAAATGGAAGACAAAGGCAAAACAGATCCTTCCGAACAAATCTTGCCAAGATAACCCCACCACAGAATTGCCATGTGTCAGAAACAACTTGAAGGCATACAACAACTAGCCTTCCTTTACCATTCTCCCAGTGCTACCAAAAAGTCTTTCAGCTAAGCAGAGGACAGGAAGGAAAGCCAGGAGATGTAAAAGCACTTCGTAAAAAAGGAGCTTCTTTATCAGAGACTCAACCTAAATGGAAGACAAAGGCAAAACAGATCCTTCTGAACAAATCTTTCCAAGAAAATCCCACAATTTGAATTATATTTGAATTATGCTTTTCTCCTTCCACTCCCTCATCCCCTATTGTGCTTCAGTATTTATATTTACATTTTAAATGTACTAAACGTACCAAGTTCATATGAAACTGTGACTTTTATTTCCTATGCTGGTCTATGACTGGAACAAATGATTTGATTTGATTTGAATTATACTTGTAGTATGCATCCCCCCCCCAAATTAATGATCCCAGTTCTGTAGCCATGAACACAATCATCTCATCTGCTTTTTATTTTTCTAGCTAGACATATACAGCATTAACTGATGGACATAAATTTAGCAAGTGCAACTATGTCTTTTCTGGACCTGGTTGTGCTTGATACAAGAGTTGTGTGACTCTTTGAAAGAACAAGGGCTCTCTAGCCACAGGAAAGAGGCATCCTCATGGTGAAAAATCCTTATGCTGATGCTGGCAAAAGTGTTTAGAGCAGGGGTGCTCATTAGATAGTTCGTGAGCTACTAGTAGATCTTTGGACCTCTTTTGGGTGATCTTCGGGCCTCACCAGCTGGATGGGGCGCTCCTGCCATGCGTGCGCACACCCTGCGCACACGCGCGCTTCTACTGCTGGCTTCTGCTCTCGCGGTGCTTCTTTCGCCTGCGGGGCATTGCAGGAAGAAGGAAGCACGAGGCGGGGCCTCTGGAGGGAGTGCCCTGCCTCTCTCTCATCCATAAACAGCTGTGCAGCCTCCGCTGCCGGCGAGACAGGCAGGGCGGAGTGCTCCCTCTGGATGCCTCGCCTCATGTTTTCTCCTTCCTGCAATGCCCCGCAGGCGGAAGAAGTGCTGCACGGGCGGAAAACAGAAGCAGGAGCACGTGCGGCGGCAAGAGCGCGCGGCAGCGGGAGCGCGCAGGAGCGCACGCTGGCAGGGGCAGGTAGATCTTTTGGACTTGGTTGCTTTAAGAGTAGCTCGCATGCTGAAAAGTGTGAGCACCCCTGGTTTAGAGGTTGTTGATATAGAGAGGAGACTTTGCTTGAATCTCCAATTGGATGTGAAACCTGGACTTGTGGTCTTGCTTTCCCAGGGCTTTGATGAGGAGCAAAGGGAGCACCAGCAGTAGATCTGAGTCATTGCATTCACTGATCTGGGGAAAGTAAAGTTAACCCAACATTAAAGTTCCTGGGTGTAACGAAGCGTAATGTAACGAAGCGTCTTTGGCACTAAAACTGTGTAATGGCCACTGATATGGATGTCTTCCTTTCTGTCAGAAAACTCTTATTTATTTCTGACTCACGCTGCCACCATATAATACCAACACAGAGAGAGGCTTGGGTTTAAGTGAAACTGTAACTTGGTTTATTTGAAGTTTTGCACAAAAGCTTAATGGTTACTTTGTCATAGAAGCTCAAATCTTATCAGTTACACTTCCATTAATGAAGGTACGAAGTTACGATGTTCAATAGTTACTATCAGTCAGTGAGGCTAGTTCCTAACTATCTCAAACACACAGGCACTCTTGCCTTCTAAAGACACCTTGCCTATATCTAGCCCTCAGGCTTTACACAAACCGGCTGGCTCGCAAGCTCAGGCCACTAGAACTGTCTCCCTACAGCTCTAAAAACAGACTGCCCAGCCGAAGCTACCCTCTAGCATCGCTGACAGGAAAACTTTAACTGCTCTCTCTGAGCCTCTCAGCACCAGCTGACCAAATTCAAATCTCTCAGCATTCTAACCTAGCCTTGACTGGCTCTGCCCACCGTTACTATGGTAACTCAACCTCCATGCAGAGGGTGGCCCTTAATATCACCCTGTTATGGCCTATGTTACCTTTAACATTTAACAGATATATAAAATTACACTTAACCTGTAATTAAAATTGTCACTTCACCACACTGGGTAACCTTGGGCAAGAGACATTATTTCAACCTTAATGGAAGACAAAGGCAAAACAGATACCTCTGAAGCAATCTTGCCAAGAAAATTCTGCAATAGAGTTGCCATGTGTCAGAAACAAGGCATACAACAACTACTTCCTTTATCAACAGGAGAGAAGCTTCAGTTGGTGCCTTTTTCTCTAACACAGTCCTAAATGAGGGGGGAAACTGCATATTTAGCTTGACTGTTCTGTCGGCTCTCCACATTCACTAAGGTTAGGGGCATAGGACCCCCATGAAAGTGAAAAACAATGATTTTTTAAAAAGAAATCTGAGGCTCTAGGCCAGGGGTGGGCAATTACCGGCCCTCCAGGTGTTTTGGACTTCAACTCCCAGAAATCCTAGCCAGTTTACCAGCTGTTAGGATTTCTGAGAGTTGAAGTCCAAAACACCTGGAGGACCGGTAATTGCCCACCCCTGCTCTAGGCTCTATGCTCAGCTTCCATCAGAAATTGACCATAGAATCACATTGAGTGATCCAGAACTTCCTAGAGGGGTGTTATTTCTAGAAATCTCTAGGGTTTTTTGGCATGATTTCACGATCAATTTATGACCGAAGCTGACTATGAAGTTGTACTGGAGATCAAGTTCCTAGACTACATTTTAACCAAATATGTGAATAATCAAAACTGCAAAAGTTAAACTCACAAATGTTGAGAGGCCATGGTAGTATGGAACCTCATCATTCACAGTAACCCTAGACCACAAGCCAAGTATTTATTATACAGTATTCTTATTCAGATCTGGAATCTCAAAGGGGCAGTAGGGTATACAACATCAGGTTTTAGATCAATGTAAATGGTTTTTCCTTTCCTAAAACTTCAGCAAAGGTAGTGCTTAGTGTTAATTTCTAAGCTGAGGAACCGGCATTGTTCATAGTCACCTCCAAGGTCATGTGGCCGGCATGACTGTATGGAGCATTATTACCTTCCCACTGAAGTGGTACCTATTAATCTACTCACATTTGCATGTTCTCGAACTTCTAGGTTAGCAGAAGCTGGGGCTAGCAATGGGAGCTCATGCCACTCCCTGGATTTGAACTGTTGACCTTTTGGTCAACAAGTTCAGCAGCTCAGTGGTTTAACCTACTGCACCACCGGGGGCTTCACTACACCTATTAATATCTTAAGTGAGAAGAAGAGAATCAGTGAGCAGCAAAACTATAGCATGCTTTAAGTTGTTTCAGTCTTCTTTCTCTACAAATCCAAAGGAGTGGACAAACCTCTACCTTTAATCTTAAAAAAATTAACTTCAAGATCTAGCATTAGGTAGAATTCAAGGCATTCTAGTCCAGGATGTTTTTTTGTTTGCGCTATTTTTCATGTTTCTAAGTTTTGCATCTTTTTCAAACAATTTCATAACATAATTATTTTTTTAAAAAAAATGCTTTATCTATTTTATCTATTTTTTTTGTTGTCTCAGGTCCCCCACCTTTCAGAAGAAAGATGCCACATATAATAAATTGACAAATAATTCTGAAACTGAAAGGATCCCTCAACCATTTCACACACCGTTGTCTCATGTTCTTCTTCTATACCAAGTAATTATTTTTCTCAAGGGCAGAGGAGAGTTTTTGCCATTATTCTTACTAAATTGTAGACTAAATTGGAGATAGACATTAACTGGTTTACTTTGCATCACCCAACGATCCTGATCAAACTCTTGCCCACTCCTGGTCAAGAATATTCATTAAAATGTTAATTCATTTCTTTCTTTAATTTAATTAATGTATGTCCCACCTTTCCCCAATAATGGGATTCAAGACAATTTCCAAATTATTAAAAGTAATACAGATTAAAAAACATACAGCATCAATTAACACACACATAAAGGTTATTTTGAAACAATTCAGCCATCTATAGAGTTAAAACAATTTAAAATTCATGAAAATTATTATTCATCAACAAAAGACAATATAAAAATCTACAGACAGGAGCAGCATACCATTGAAAGCACATTACAATCAATTTCTAAAGGTCTAGTAATTACGCTTGCTGGAATTCTTTTGGTTGGTGCCACCAAATGGAGAGTCAATGAAGCAATAGTTGATTCAATGGATCTGAGTGAGTGCGTGTGCCTTCAAGTTGCTTGCTGACTTATAGCAACAGCATGACTTTCTTAGGATTTTTCCAGTTTCTTCTTTCTAAATGATACTTACAACATCTGCTGTTCGTTGAAAGTCTCTTATCCAAGTACTAACCAGGACTGACCCTACTTAGCTTCCAGGATCAGATGCCTTTAGGATATTTATACTGACTCTAGTGAAACTGAGAAACTCTAGTTGGAAAACCAAATTGCAAGAGAAAGCACAGCCACATATTTCCAAAAATAACTTTTCCGAAATCTGAGGGACTGCCTCTTTGGGAATGAGTAGTTATGGTGAAGAAATATCTCGATTCTCCCACCTGAGATGGGATACTGAAAGGAGACCTGTTAAGTGAAGCCTATTGTCTCCAATGTGACTTCACTTTCCTCTTTCTCTTCCTATTCTTCCTTTCACCACCAGTCCCACAAAGTTGTTCGCTTGGGATCCTCTCGTCAAGTCAGGTGCTGTAGATGGAATAATAGCCAGGCCATGATGACTGTCTTGCCATAGAAATACACCCAGAAGCCTCCAGTAGAGGATCTGTTGCATCTCCTTCCTTAGGAACAGGCTATACAGCACATCAGAATGGTTTAACATGACATCACAATGGAGTGTGGGTGGAGCTAAGGTCTAAGACCATCCAGGGCTACTAGGTAAGGGCTAGCCTTGGACCTTGAGAAAAGAAAAAAAATGGCATGTTAGTGTTTGGTTTTGACAACCAAAAAGATTTGATTACTGGAAGAAATGGATGACATACCATCAGCCCTCACATTCATGTGTTTCTCTTATGTATATTAATGGGTTTGTAACTCTGCTTAACTAGATCTGTCTCCCTGCCCCAATCTTTCTGCTGCCCCTTTGACTGTCCTGCCAACAATGTCAATTCCTCACTTCCTACTCCTTTTCTCTAGGAAGTCTCATCTAGATTTTACACCCCTTCTTTTATCTTCCCTCCCTTCCCACCCCAAGAATCCTCTGGATTTTAAACTCCTTCTTTTATCTCTCCCTTCCCCACCTTTCCACCTTGAAGTTTCCTCTGGATTTTAAACTTGCGCCTTTGTCTCTCCCTTCTCTGCCTCCCCCAACGAAGCCACATGTAGATTTTATACCCCTTCCTTCATCACTTCTTAGTTAGAAGGTGGGGAAGAGATAAATGAAGGAAGTGATTAAAAATCTAGATAATGTTTCATAGGATGGATCCAGACAGCCTTTTATCCCAGAAGCATCCACGTTTTAAAAACCACGGATGATTCTGGGAGGCTATCTACACCCACCCCAGAAAGCGTGCCCAGACCTTCGCTTGTGACTAGCCCAAGAGAACGTCAGGAGACCCTACCCTCAAGCCCCCAGACCCCTTAGAAAAGTAATGGAAGCATATCTAGCCTCCATTACAGACCAGTTCTCCCAGTGCATAGAAATGACTCGCCAGGAAAACGGGGGGGGGGGGGAGTGATTTTCCTCCTTCCTCCCTCCCCCAGCTCTTCTGACACATCATTTCTATGCACCAGGAGAGCTGGTCAAAGCCTATAATTGACGCCGGGTAAGTTTCCATTACTTTTTAAAGTGCTTTGGAGGCTTGGGGGGAGGGCATAGAAATAGGGGGTTAATCCTGCATCTTCCAAGAAAGCGCATAATAAACCCATCATTTATTTAATTTGCTACAAACCAGGGTTTTCCTGGTTTGTACCGAATTAATTCAGGATTGTCCAGACTGTTGTCTAGACAGCCCCTCCTAACTTGTGGTAGATACTGCAATACAGGTACTGTCTGTATGGACCCATAGTGGGAAGATGGGGAAGGGAATGAGAGCCTGGTGCTATTGGCAGGACAGTGGTAGAGAAGAAAGACGGAGGAAAATTAGTTTAATATATGTATTGACAGGTTAGAGTTGTTGATGGGAAAGGATCCTTTAGCACAGTGGTTCTCAACCTGTGGGCTGTGGACCACAAGAATGAAAATCCAATCCGCGAACCTCCTTCATCTTTATTTTATTTCTGCACCTTTGAACAGAACTAACTAGTACCCTTTTGGTACTAATGTTGGAGAGTGGTCCCTGGTCAAAGTGGACCCTGGATAAGTGGGCCGTGGTCAAAGTGGGCTCTGGTCAAGTAGGCCCTGGTCAAAAAAAGTTGAAAACCACTGCTTTAGTGCGTGTGTGCACGCACACACACACGTGTGTGATATTCATGCTTTCCCCACTTTTATGGGATCCCACAACTCTTAACTTCTGTGAATGTGGGGGGCTCACTAAAGTTTTAAAAAGAGAGGGATAATTGTATTGCATGTATGTATAACTATAATTAAAGAAAAGAATATCGGAAGTCACATTTCTTATCTATATTTTTTGTATTCCAGTTTTCCTTTTCCCCTTGTTTCTTTCATTTTTCTTTGAATGTTTGGAGGTTTTTAATATTCTGTTTGGAAAAACCTATAATAAACAACATTTGAAAACGACTAGCCTAGAACCTGATATCTGGGAGCCAGACCCTGAGATTTAGGGTGGATCTATGCTCTAAAATTAATGCAACTTGACAACACTTGAATTGCCGTGGCTCAATGCTATGGGATTCTGGGAATGTAGTTTTATGAGATCTTCAGCCTTCTTTGTCAAAGAGTGTTGGTGCCTCACTCAATTACAGCTGCCATGATTCCATAGCACTGAGCCATTGCAGTTCAGGTGGTGTCAAACTGCATTAGTTCTACAGTTTAGATGCACCCTTAGGGTCCTGAGTTGTCATGGTGGGTGGGCTTTGTTTACATTATGAACTTGGTTTTATAAAGAATGGCCTCTGGTGATGTAATTAAGAACAATTCATTATGCATCAACCACAAATGCTCACAGTATACAATTTAATTCAGAGAGATCATGTTTAACACATGGGGAAAATACACATGCAAACATTTTTAAAGGCAGTCCTCTTGCTCTGAGTTTCCTCTCCCTTGGCAGCAAACCAGAGAGCCAGGCCCAGATTAACTGTTTGTGGTGCCCTAGGCCACACTTTGGAAGCCCCGCCCCATGGGTGGGGCCCCCAAGCATGCATGGCAGGGTGCGGCGGCTCTCTGCCTCCCTCTTCCTGGGTGCGCATGAACTTCCTTCCTTCCTCCTCCATGGCACCCAGGAACGTGCTGAAGGAGGCAGAGAGGGCGCAGCGCTCACAAAGAGGCCTGCGGCTTCCTCTGCCTCCTCGCCGCCCTAAGGATCCTTCCAGGCGTGGCTTCATGAAGGTAGGCGCGGGGAGGAGGAGGAAGACACGGAGGGAAGCCGCGGTGCCTCTTCGCGAGTGCCGCAGCCTCTCTGCCTCCTCTGGCATGTTCCTTCCTTCCTTCCTCTTCCTTCTCCGAGGAGGAGGAAGGAAGGAAGTTTCCGGGTGGCCGCTGTGGTACCCAGGAACATGCCAGAGGAGGCAGAGAGGCCGCGGCGCCGCGAGAGGCGCCGCGGTTTCCCTCTGCCTCTTCCTCCTCGCCCTCGCCGCCACACCTGATGTCACCCAGCCCTGCAGGTTGGTTGCGGGAGAGGCGCGCCATTGGCCGCCGAAAAGGGGCGGGTGCCACGCAGGACGCCAAGGCACCCTCCCCACCCCCTCCGGCGGTCCCCGCCTCCTCTCGGATGTGGGAGAAGGAATGAAAGGGAGGGAAGGAAGGAGGTGCCGCAGCCTAAGGGAAGAAGAGAAAGGGGGGGGGGGTTTGGTCCGTGATTTGGCACCCTCCTAGGTCTACGCCCATAGGCTTGATGGCTTTATAGGTAATCCGGGCCTGCAGAGAGCTAGGCTCAGGCTCAAACATCTGGAAACCATGTTGCAGGCTCAGTTGCTTTCATGTGCCCTTTCTTGGGTTTAAACTGTGACTGATATTCTTTCAAAGTGTGGAAGATTGACCTAGGCCGTTCTTGTTATACTGTAGATGCCAAAAGCCTGTACTATTTCCACCAGAATGACAAGTCAAGTGTGGATTAAGGGCTGTTGCAAGAAGATGAGCAGCTGGTAGTCTATAAAAGTCTCCTCCCCCTCCCCACTTCTGCCCGCCACCCTGTCGAATCCTTTTGGCATTGGAAAGTGTTCCAGAGGAGCATATGGCCTTGGAAATGAGGATAAACGTCGCTGCTTGATCTCCTGCCTGTCTCTCTCCAGTTGCCAATCTTGAGCCAGCTCTTTTCTCATTTATAACATTGCTGGCTTCTGACAGGGCCACACTGACTTCAGGGCTTCTCCGTTGTTTTGCCAGCCTTTCTTCTGCTTTTATGTCAGGGGGCTGAATGAAAGGCGGGAGATGCCAGTCCTGTGTGCTACAAAAACCAGGCAAGGAATGAATGATTTCGTGCAGGGTATATCAGTGTTACCGCTTGCCTTGTCTCAGAGTTGATATTGCAATACTGAAAAGAATGGGAGATGTGCCAGTCCACTTAGCATGGATTTCAAAGGGATTGTGGATTTAGACTGATTAATTCCTGAAGGATTATTTTGTGATTAATGCCACCATGAGTTCAAAACACACACTTTTCAAAGTACACATAATCCCATGGAATCCTGGGACTTGTAGTTTGGACTGTGGCATCAAAGGAGCTCCCTAGCTGTGACTTCTGAAGGATTCTATTGAATGCTGCCATGGCAGTTAAAGCAGAATCATAGCACTATAACTGTGCTGTGTGCATGAGGCTATTATCTAAAATTAGACCCCAAAATTATGAATGATGAGATGTGGCTCTGTAGGGAAATATAGCTAGCTACATGGTTATTTCTGATTGTCCTACAGTAACTTTTCTATACAATTCCCTGGAATTTCCCCACAATGTTACCTTACCTCGTCCTCCCCCAGAGGAACCATCACACAATGGACTGAGGCTGGAACTACACTGCTGTATATCCCAGGATCTGACCCCAAATTATCTGGTTATCCCAGATTATTTGAAAGTGCAGACTCATATAATCCAGTTCAAAACAGATAATCAGGGATCAAATTCTGGGATATAGGGCAATGTAGATCCACCCTGGGAAGAATTGGAGGAGGAAACACAATGAATTTGTGTTAGAATCTTTAGGCTCACTTTGTCTGTTTTACCTGATATGATCTGGGCTAGCCTAGGAATGTGCCTTTTCCCAGATCTCTATATCAGACCCCTACAGAGAGACCTGTTGACTTGGCCAACACCTTGAAGCACCCTATTGTTTATCAAGTCTAACACCACTGTCCACACTGGAGCTGAAGATATGGGGACCTATCCCAGCCTATTATCATCACACACACTTGCATTCCTTTCCGATTGGGGGCAGATAGATAAATGGGCAGACTCCTTAAATAACTCAATAACAACACAGTGGCCCGCTAGTTGTACACAGGGATCTCTAGCAGAAAGGGGGCAAAACCCTCACCTGCTCCCGACCCCCACAACCAGTACCGGGAAAATCCTGCCTGCCTCCATCAACACAGAGGTGGCACTTGGATGTCCATTTCAGTAACTACTGATTCCCTTGGTATCCATGAATCTGTCTAATCCTGCCTTGAAGCTGTCCAGGCTGACCGCTGTCACAACCTCCTCTGGAAGTGAGTTCCATAACCCAATGACCCTCTGGGTGAAGAAATATTTCCCTTTGTTAGTCCTAACTTTCCTGCCTTGGAGCTTTAGGGAGTGCCCCCTAGTCCTAGTGTTGTGTGACAGAGAAAATATATTTTTCTTTATTCACCTTTTCTATCCCATGCATGATTTTATACACTTCGATCAAGTCACCTCTTAAACGCCGTCTTTCAAGGCTGAAAAGACCAAGGCGTTGCAACCTGATTTCATAAGGGAGCTGCTCCATCCCTTGGATCATTTTTGTTGCCCTTCTTTGTACCTTTTCCAGTTCCATTATATCCTTCTTGAGGTGCGGTTTATTTGAGTTTCCTGCCACAGTGAGGAGCAACCAGCAATGACATCAGGGAGATATTTCAGCCAATCAGAAAGCAGATTCTAGCTGAAGAATTTCTGAGCCAATCCCATGGGACCTTTGTCTTCCAACCCACCGAAATAACGAGACCGACACATAGTATGGATTTAAAATTTTGGGCAACTTTATTGATTGTTACCTATTTAACTTTAACTCAACTAACTTTAGGTGTCAGTTCAACTTGGTGTGTCAAAGCCGAGGTAGTGTCTTGCATAGTCTACCCCTCAGCTATTTAGGCATAATACCTGGATCCCCTGGAGATTTAAACCCGGGCAACCTGTAAGGGAAACATATGGAGAAATCTCTCTCAATTCTTGAGACCAGACTCTCCCCATTTCTGCGCCATTCTAAGTCACCTCACCCCCTAAAATTAACCTCTGGGTGAGTGTTTGCATAATGGCCCACACCTTTAGGGGGTGCCTTATGTATATATCAACCTTTGTATTACTATCTATTTATGCTAAGTCTATTTATAAACCGACCATCCCGGCTAGCCCCTAAATAACAGTATGGGGTAGGCTAAACACCCTTCCAGAACTTAGGGGAAAAATTCCTATCCGGTCCCGATGGGCGACCAATACTGTCAATGGGCGGGAGTGGTGGGCGACGCTCTCAGGCAGAATGAGAGAGAAGGGGCTAGCCTACAGCAAGGCCAGCCCCACCCCCCTTCTGGAAGGTTCAACTGAACCCACCAATCTCTCCTCCAGGGGGAGGGGACAAATTGCTCCACCCTCCAATCTTCGTTGGAGGGTGAAGGGTACTGTGTTCACAGAGTGCTTTCTCCACTGATCTTCTCTCTGACCATTGAAAAATAAAACTGATATTTCTTTCAATCTGTCTGTGTCTCATTCTATCCTTTGGAAGCCATGAACTCCAGGGTCTGAACCCATAATTTAGTGGAGCTGAAATCAAATAATAAGACCATGGAGGTCAATGAAAGGTATAATCATATTTCACTACGTTCCCTCCTGCACCCACCTGCCTTTTCACCATCGTATTAGTGTTGAAACCTCCCATTTGTTCCTTGTTGAACATCATGCTCTTCCCTTAATACTTTGTCATTCAGGCTTTGGTGGATGAGATTTATGCTGCTTATTAGCATAATTAATGCAGAAAGGGGGAGTAGTGGGGAGAGAGAATGATTTGTGAGTTTGATTTTAAAGTTTTTCTTTGGTAGTTACTGGTTACCCTCGGGCCATATGTGGTTTATGTTCCAGCAAAATTTGAGCAGATGAAATTACTGTGTTCTCTTACAAAAGCATTAAATAAATGCCACAAGGGAAATTGATAGGGCACACACCTTTGAAAGGAAGCACTTGCCTTATAAGGGATCCCCCTATACTTCAAAGAGCCAATCATCAGAGGCATTTAGTCATTTTTGTGTGTGTTAGAGGCTATGACTGTAGGGAAGTCTGTTATCTTTTGTAGATTTTGTATGTACGGTGCGGCCTTGATATCAGCTAAGATTTGATTCCAGGACCCCCAGGGATATGATGGCATTAAAAATACCCTCCTTTCTATAAAATAGCATGATCAACATTTATTTTTCAGATTAAAAAAAATATTTTCAAGCTGTGGGTGATGGGATCTATAGATGCAGAATCTGTGGATGCAGAGGGCCACCCAGAAAGTCAATCGCGATAGACGAGCACCTTCCTTCCTAAAGGGAGTGCGCACTCCCAGCTTTGGCCCACTTCCTTTGTGATCTAACTCTCCCCGGTGTTTAGCCAGGGCGTTTAGCCAGCCCTCTTTCCCCACGCCCTTGCTAAACGCTGGGGAGAGTTGGGGCGAAGAGGAAGAGAGGCAATGCAGGGAGAGCTCGCAGTCCCTGCATTGGCCCTCTTCCTTTGCGATTCAACTCTCCCCGGTGTTTAGCCAGAGCGCGGGGAAAGAGGGCCCTCTTTCCCCACGCCCTTGCTAAACACCGGGGAGAGTTGGGATGAAGAGGAAGAGAGCCAATGCAGGGAGAGCATGTGCTCCCGGCATTGGCCCTGGATGCCTGCTCCTTCCTTGCACAGTCACTGTGGCACCCAGGGAGAGGGAGAGGGAGCGTGCAGCTTGCACCAGCTTTCTCCCCCCCCCCCCCACCCTTTCCAACCAGGGATGCTGCTTGCCTTGAGGGGCAGCCTGTTGGCTCTGATGCCACGGCTGCACCAGGCGATGGATGCTGCGCTTCTCCTGAGGGCTGTGCCAGTACCCATCTAGGACCCAGGAAGGAGGCCTCTCCCAGAGCTGAAGTGATTGAAGGTATTGCAAATCCCATTATCTTTTATAAATCCTCCAATCCCCTTTAGTATTTTCTGTTGGCCTGTATGCCAAGTTTGGTTCAGTTCAATAGTTGGTGGACATGGGCGGTCTATCCATTATGCCAAGTACGCGGCCGCGTAGGGCGCCACTTGGGAGGGGCGCCCCGCCCCCGCCCCACCCACGGCACCCTGCTGCCGGTGCGCATGCGTGAAAATCTCCACACATGCGGAGGCGTGGCCAGCACAACAGCGGGGGCGGTGCCGCGCCGCCACCCGTGCCGCACCGCCGCGGCGCCAGTGTGCATGTGTGGAGTTTTTGCGCATGCACGAAAATCTTCCCGCATGCGGAGGCGCAGCCGGCGGGGCGGTTGGGCGGAGCATCTGGCTACTGGGTAAACAGACGGTCAGACGGGACTTCAGGCAACCTTTACTATTGTCGAAGGCTTTCATGGCGGGAATCACTGGGTGGTTGTAGGGTTTTTGGGCTGTATGGCCATGTTCTAGAAGCATTATCTCCTGATGTTTTGCTTGCATCTATGGCAGGCATCCTCGGAGGATGTGACCTCACAACCTCTGAGGATGCCTGCCACAGATGCAGGTGAAATGTCAGGAAATAATGCTTCTAGAAAATGGCCATACAGTCCAAAAAACCCACAACAATCCAACCTTTTCTATTCCTGAGAGGGCTCAACATCAATTGCTGTTTTAACATGTTGTGTCAGCTCCACTGGCTGCTGGTCCATTTCCGAGCTCAATTCAAAGTGCTGGTTTTGACCTATAAAGCTCTATATGGTTCTGGCCCAGCTTACTTGTCTGAATGCATCTGCCTCTATTCCCATCGCGCACCTTAAGATCATCCGGGGAGGCCCTGCTCAAATGCGGCTGGCGGGGACAAGAGACAGGGCCTTCTCGGTGGTGGCTCCGCGCTTGTAGAATGTGCTGCCAAGCGAAATACGAGCGACCCCATTCCTCCTGGCATTCAGGGAAAAGATAAAATCTTGGTTGTGGGACCAGGCCTTTGCACAAAGACATAGCAGCACTTTAACTGGAATGGACTGGCTTGATGACAGAGATGAGGACACAGTTTTATTCTTTTAGCAATTGGATGTATGAACTGAACATTGTTTTAATTGCGATTTTAATTGATCATTGGATTTATTTAACTAATTGCTCTGCTCTATTTTTATGCTGTATGGTGATTTTATGAATTAGGCATCGAATTGCTGCTTGTTAGCTGCCTTGAGTCCATGTCTCCCCACCCCCGGGGTGGAGGGTTGAGAAGGACGGGGTAAAAATAATATAAATAAATAAATAGTATTTCTTGCCGCTTGATTGTTTTCTACTTCTGACTAATAATGCAGATGGAGGCTCATCTAAATAAGTGTTTTAGAAGACCAGTTTTGCCAACTCATTTTAAGGAGGGTTCAGCCTTGAGACTTGATTTCCTTTCCTTTCTCACAACACCACAATATCTGCTTATATACTCAGGTGCTGTAATTCCATCTGTCAGTCTCAGACCTTGGAAGTAACTACTTATAAATAAAAAGTTCATCTGGCAATACAGATGTTGTAAGGCTATGGTGACTCCCAGCAGACCTGACCATCTCCCAGGAATGCTGACCATAGATAGGGAATGTTAGGAGTTGCAGCATCCAGAAAGCTGTTTCATTCCCAGCCCAGAACTAGCTGCTAGTAATTAACCCATCAGTATAATTGTATCATTTTACAATTATAACACATGAGGAATACTTCTTTTCTGGCATAATTGTAACCAATAAGAACTTTTTTAAACTATAGGGGATATTGGTTTCTTTAAATAGGTGGTGTCAAACTTGTGGCCTTCCAGGTGTTTTGGACTTCAGCTCCTAGAATTCCTGGCTATTGAACAAACTGGCTATGGAGTCTGGAAGTCACAGGCCCAAACATATGTTGAGCATAAGCAGACCACAGGCTGTTCACCTGTGCTAATATATGTTTAGTGTGTTCATTCCAGTCATCTATCAATGTATGGCAAATCCATGAATTTCAATGTCTGGATTTACACTGCCATATAATCCAGTGTCTGATCCCAGATTATCTGATATAAACTGGATTATATGAGTCTACAATGACATATAATCCAGTTCAAAGCAAATAATCTGGGATTGGAAACTGGATTATAAGCAACTGTAGATCCAGCTCAAGGCAAGGAATGCTCAAAGGTGGTTTTGCCAGTGCTTTCCTCCGATACATAGCACATAGTTTCTAATCCAAATATTAACTAGGGGTGACTCTACTTAGCTTCCAAGATCAAACGGGATCTGGTGCCTTTCAGTTATTTAGCCCTTGCTAGTGCTATTTAAAGTCTTACATTTCCTGAGCATATTAATATGCACAATATTCCTATGACTTAGTCATGCACCATGTCCATGCAGCAGTAATAAGATGGCTAAAAAGAGGATGAATTTTATCTATACTTTAGTATCCCTCAGACATTTCCATTAAAAGAAAACATCATTAGGTCTGCTTGTATTAGGGAGCCTCAAATTGAGGTGTGAATGCCATTCTCTCCTTTAATTATACTTTTACTTCCCTAAGGAATTCAGAGTTGAGTACACATGTATGTGTTTCCCTGCGAGACAAATGCTAAGAAGAAGTGTGTGATAAATTAGTGTGTGCTGAAAGAAATTGACTGGCCCAAGACTCTCTAGTGATCTTTGTGGCTCAGGAAGGATTTGGGTTTGGGTCTTTCTAGGATCACTTGAACCACAAAAAAAATGTAATACCACAATGAGTGGCTGTTATCAAACAAGACATAGTTATGACATCTATATCTGCCCTTCTTGCAAACTCAAGGGGTGATTTTCCTGTTGTACACCACTTTCTTTCCACTTTCGACATGGAGCCCATTACACAATGCACAGGAACTTCCGACTGGGTTCCATGTGAAAAACAAAGGGCAAGTGGCATAAGCTGCCACTGCGGCAACACAGGAGGCTTCTCATGTTGCCTTGAGAAGGATTGTTTGTCTGTGGTAGTGGCCAAGGAAGGAGATTATTCAAATTCACAAACAGAAATATTTTCTGTCTCTGCAGAAATGCCTGGAAGAACAATAAGAACATATTGCCAGTTTTTGACAAATGTCTCTTCTGCACAACGTCCGTCCTCCTGCAGCAAAATCCACATGCGGCATAGCATGTCTGGAAAGGAATGCTTCTAAAAGGACTCTTTTCTAAGATGTCTGGCTCTGTTCTTAGAAAACCATTGCATGGACCAGAGGGCTTCAATAGAGAAGTATTGAGTCACACAGTATAGCCAAAAGTCATCTAGTGAGTGGGGATTCGAAACCTGGTCTCCAGAGTCATCGTTCAACATGCAAACCCCTATACCATGCTGAAATATTTAAGAAAGAAAGATAAAGAAAAAATGAGAAAAGAGGAAGGGAGGGAGAAAAAAATTAAAAGCTATACAGTAACACATAAATATATGTAATGTAACCTAATAGTACTGTACCATGCTAGATTAAACATTGAAAACTCCCAATTAACACTGTACGAGGCTCTGACCATAATCTAAGCTATAATGAATTACTATGAGAGCAGATTCTGCAAAACAAAAGGACAAATGTAATCCTATCATTACAGATCTAAATAAATAATCCTGTTGTATGGTTATTCTTCTTGTTCAAAAAGTCTTTCGGGAAAATGTCAATGCTATTTTGTCTTTGAAATCATGTTAACTTGGCAACTTGGACTAGCTCAGCATTAAAATAGCACATTTTAAAAAGACATTTTTTCAGCCAGAAGAGAATTGCTTGAATTACTTATTCTCCCCTGTAACCACACCAGTCCAGGTTGCTATAGTATGGGGAAATGGATGCAAAGGGCTTCCGTTTGTACTTTGCCTCAGGCAGCAAATTATCTTGGTTCAGATTGGGGTAGAAGCAATAGATTCCAAGCTCACAGTTTGATAGAAAGAGAAACAATATCTATGTCCCTTTCTTTATTATTATTGTGCAGCAGTGCCTACAGCAAACCCCACAGAAGCACCAATATTTTTCTATGATATTGTTCACAGCATCACTGAGCTAGGAGCAGCTGTGGCCAATAAATGAATAAAGTGTAAAAAAAAGTCTAAATTGTACTAAGCTGCCTCATTGGTCTGTGAATATAGGTAAATAATATTTTGTGTAACTCTGTTCTCTATTCAGTGTGTTTGGTTTTGCTTTTATCTCCACAAATACAGATGCACAGGTGAAAGAGGCCAGCCAAAGCCCCCCTTTGCAAAATGCAGAATGACTTAAACCTATTATTCATCCAACCTGCCTCAATAGCCTGCAGCAAAATGATCTACTGACAGCCACTCTTGGGTTGGCTTGTTTCCCCCACCCCTGTAAACAAATTTCTTTTTCTTAAACAAAACAAAACAAAACAAAACTCCATAACAAAGCATAAATATGTATTCCAAGGCTCCAAGTGGAATTTCTTACTTTCATGCTTTGACATGAAATATTTATTAAAGCAAGGAAAGACTTTCACTGCAATCACTAGAAACACATTTGTTTTACTGGTGTTTTTTGTTTAAGTGACATGCTGATTTGTTTGTTTTTACATTTGATGCTGTATAAGCGGTCCTACAAGAATCTCTGGGGGTGATCTGGGACTTTGATTCTTTACACCTACTCTTCCTGACCCATCTTTGGAAGAAAAACTCACCACTTATGGCTATGATCCTTGGAAGCAATTGTGATCTTTTTTTTTAGTGTAGACACACAGCAGCTGCATTCTGTTAATGAGATATGGAAGTGTATGTCACACTACACATTAGGTGTGAATTATTTGCCATACCGCAACCTACGGAAGCAGAGGTCCATACATTGCTTTTGCCCATTGCAGTTACACATTACACCAGGGGTACTCACACTTTTTCAGCATGTGAGCTACTTATAAAACAGCTAAGTCAATATGATCTACCTACCCACTACAAAAATGTGAAACATATAACACAATATTTGCTTTGAACTGGGTTTTCTGAGTCCACACTGCCATATAATCTGATTCAAAGCAGATAACATGGGATTTTATTCAACTGTGTGGAAAGGACCTCAGGTAACCCAGGGCCAGCAGCATTTGGGTGGCGTCGGGAGCCTACTGGACGGGACTAAGCCTTCCTCCTGCCCTGCCTGCGATCTACCAGGACGCCCTACGTGATCTACCAGTAGATTTCGATCTACCTAATGAGCACCCCTGCATTACACATTTCACAATAGCACTCAGTCATTGACATGTGTAAGGCAATGCTGCTAGTCTGCATGGGGGTTATGTAGTTCTGCTATGATGGAGCTCCATATGCAAACATTTATGCCACACTGAGTGGAAGATCGATTGGAATTACAGTCTCCATAGAACAGTGGTTCCCAACCTTTTTTAATAACCAGGGACCACTTTGACCAGGGACCACTCTCTAACATTAGTACCAAAAGGGTTACAAATCAGTTTAGATTTGATTGGTTTTCTTGGGATGCTGACTCAGAAAACTGCATTGGCTAGACCACATCCACTCTAGTTTCTGATACAGAACATATGCCATCAATTAGTTGCCATCTGCTCACCCACAGAAAACCATATTTAATAAGCCTCAGCACTATAAGAGAGTTTTGTGAGACCAGTCACTCTCATTGCAACGGTGAGGCTGCAGAGCATATTTTAGTTCTTGCGGACCACTAGTAGTCACGAACCACAGGTTGGAGAACCACTGCCATAGAGATTCAAACAAAAACATAGTAACCCCTCCTCTACCCAAAGAAGAAGCTCACTTTTCTGCAGGAATCAGCCCATGGATCAATAAAAGTATGGAGTAGCATAATCTATGGTTCATGGTTCAAGATTTTAAAAATCAGTGGTAAAAGATACCAAACCTCTTAGTATAGACAAATTGCTCTAACTGGGGAGGTACATTTGGAGTCTGCCTGATGCAGTGGAGTTGGTCTTTTGGGATCAGTGAAGGTAAGCCTGGTAAATTGGGATCTGGTCTTTCAAAGGCTCCTCGCCTTTCGCAGGACCAGTGAATGGGGATACCCGGGCATCTACTTTGCTCTTCCACCCCTTTGAGGTTCAGCTCAGGTAGAAAGAGTGATCAATATATTAGCCAGGGAATCTGTTATATTTGAGCCAGCTTTATCTGATGTCCTCCATGTAAGTGGGTTGTTAAGCACTCTAGGTTGTATCTTTAAAGGAGTTCTCTAAGTCCCTGAACCCTTTCCTCAAAATAGGCTGAGTACATGATAGTATCTTTAAAGTTCAGACAAGACCCACTGTCCTACTGAAATGGAGGGCACCAGGTAGCATTGGTTAGGAGGGAATTCCACTGACATTATCCAGCCCACAGAGAATCAATGGGTTGAAACTTCATGACCATCAAAGCTGTCCCTGTATCTCTGCCCATAGCTTGATTGGACGTTGATGGTTTTCTCGTAAGAAATACCTGGTCCTCCTCTCAGACATATCTTTATATGACTGAAGATGCCAGGTAATTGTCCTTGGAGTTATCTTTTTAAAAAAATTGAACTATTAAATTGAACTCAAAAAGAATGGAGGGCTTGGTCTCAGTAAATATTATATGCACTGACCCTGTACAAGCTCCATATGCCTGTTCGGTCAAGACCAATAGTTTGCATTCTCAAGATATTGTTAGGCTCTGTCTTTGAAAATCCTTTACCATTAGGCTATGGGCCCTTCAACACAACCCTATATCCCAGAATATCAAGGCAGAAAATCCCACATTATCTGAGGGTGCATCTAGACAGCCCCTTTATTGCGGTAACTCCCACAATATAGAAAGGGCTGTCCAGATGACATCCTGGACAATCCTGAATCAATTCGCCACAAACCAGGAAAACCCTGGTTTGTAGCGAATTCATTAGATAGTGAGTTTATTCCATGCCTTCTTAGAAGGCACGAGATAAACCCAATATTTCCAGTTCCAGACATCATTCCCACAGTTTTTTGGACTAAATTAGTCCGGAAAACTGTGGGAATACTCACTCCCCTCCCCCACAGCCTCCAAACCCCTTTGGAAAGTAAGGAAATCCTACCCAGCCTCATGTAGACTGTAGCCGGAGCTCTCCTGGCGCATTGAAATGATGCACCAGGAGAGCGTTATGGGAGGTGAGGAGGAAAATTGCTTTCCCCCACTCTCCTGGCGCATCATTTCTATGTGCCGGGAGAGCTCCAGCTCCAATGTACAGGAGGCCGGGGAAGTTTCCCTTACTTTCCAAAGGAGTTTGGGGGCTGCAGCAGGGGAGGGTGTTTCCAGGTGTTCTCATGGGCCAGTCCTGTGAAAGCATCTGGACACCCACCTCAGAAAGCATGAATGATCCTTGGATAAAGGGCTGTCTGGAACCACCCAGAGTGTGGACTCAGATAACCCAGTTCAAAGCAGATATTGCAGGATTTTCTGCCTTGATATTCTGGGCTATGTTGACTAGAGCTTCTAGGTTTTGTAATCTACTGATATCTGGGGAATCAATGTTTTTGGAACACTGGCCTAGTTTGTGCCTGGACCAGGAATCCCAAAGGGAATTCTTAGGATCCCAAAGGGAATTCTCTTTTGGTGAAGTAAATTCAGTGGGGCTTGCTTCTTAGTACACCTGGTTCACACTGCTTGACTAGCTTTTTTTTAAGAATATGGTTCTTTTCTTTTGCTTATTTGTGCTAGAGAGAACAGCCAGTACTTCAGCCCTAATGGATTGTGTTGTGGATAAATGCTTCAACAGCTTGTTTGCATTTCCCCCTCCTTATTGCCGAAATCTGTTACTGACATGAGAAATTTTCTTCAACAAGTACTTTAGATGTATTTCAAGTCCTTTTCAACAATCCTTTTAAATCTTTACATGAGTTTTTGAAGATCTCTTTCCTGGTATTTTAAATCACCATAGTGTCTGAATTGCTGCTGTGTTCAATGATTTTTCAAAAGCATGAGAGTCAACATCTCTCCAACACCCAGTTTCTACAGACTGGAGATCAGCTTCTGGATATATGGAATACTGGCAATCAGGTTCTACCAGACTTTGCCTGGAATACTGTGCTTAGTTCTAGGCATTACAATTCAAGAAGGAGTTTGAGACATTGGAAAATGTACAAAGAGAGGGAGCAACCAAGGTGGTGAAAGGTCTAGTAACCAAGTGCTATGAATAATGGCTTGTGGAGATGGGTGTGGTTACCTTGGAGAAGAGGAGAGATGATATCACAGCCAGCTTTAAATATTTGAAGTGACTGCATGTGCAAGATGGACCAAGCTTGTTTTCTGCTGCTCCAGAAACTAAAGCATGAACCAACAGATTGCTAGAAATGAGATTCCACCTGAATTTTAGGAAGAACTTCTTGATAGTATGAGAAATTTAACAGAGAAATAGAAAGTGTTGAACTCTCTTTCCATAGAGATCTTTAAACAGAGACTGAGTCACCCTCATTTGGGTCTGCTTTAGCCCCATTTTTTCTATTCTGCACTAGTTGGAGGGTTGCCTTTGTGACCCTTTTCCAACTGTATGAATCTATCATGTTATGATTCAATTATTTCAAAGACGCAAAGTCCAGAGAATATGGTAATAGTCACAGAGAAAGTGATTGAAAGGATTATCAAATCCTGCAGTAGTGATGGGAGAACAAATCCATCAACTGGATCTAAGAAACAAACATATGAAGATATCTGATCCCAAGGAACTACTGGATTTCAGCTATGGTTCAGTAGATCTAAATTTCTTTTGTATGGGGATATAAATAAGGCCCCCTGGTGGTGCAGCAGGTTAAACCGCTGAGCTGCTGAACTTGCAAACCGAAAGGTTGGCGGTAAGAATCCAGGGAGTGGGGTGAGCTCCCACTGTTAGGTCCAGCTTCTACCAACCTAATAGTTCAAAAACATGCAAATGTGAGTAGATCAATAGGAAGGTGATGGCGCTCCATGCAGTCATGCTGGCCACATGACCATGGAGATGTCTATGGACAATGGTGGCTCTGGCTTAGAAAAGGAGATGAGCACCACTCCCCAGAGTCAGACACAACTAGACTTAATGTCAAGGCGAAACCTTTACCTTTTTATAAATCTTCATGTGGAAAGGCACACATGTTTTTCCCTCCTAGGCCTACAATAGGTCAAAGAGAATTCTAGGATGGACATGGTTTTGCTTGCTTCATCTCCTTGGATTAAGAAGCATTGTATGAATTGTTTGTTTTCAGAACAGTCAACCAGTCCTTTCCTGCTGGCTGTGTGACTCCTTTGTTTCTCAAAGGGAAATTAAGTTCTTTAAAGGAAACTTAGGAATGAATATTCTACAGAGAGCTTAATGGGTTGAAAATTTGCTCCTTGATTTACTCAGGAGGCAAGAAATCTTGCTGGGGACAATGCTTTGTCAAAGTCTCATGTCAAGGTAGACTGAACTGCAAAGAACAAAAAAATCATTGACTATTCTCACCCTGTCTAGTCGTTTGTGCCTTCTCATGGTGCCATTTCTGAATATTCTTTATTGATTTTGACTCTAGTTGTATGGCTGCAAATGACAGGCTCATAATGGATTTCTCCCCCATGATCGGGTTCAGAATCTCTTCTCCTAGGTACGAAGGGTGGCAACTTCACCATGCAAACGGGTCAGCAACTATATAAAGCCCTCTTAGAAGTGGCACATTTGTTGTAGTATTCCCTTCTGAGAGAAGTTCACATAAGGACAACAACTTTGCTCTTATGGTGCTAAATCTTGGTTTTATATTGTAATATTTTAACCATGTTATTCATACATTTGCTTTTTCCCTTTGTAAACTGACCTGGGAAGCTTAGTTCATGACAACAGTGTTTTCATGGACAGCATATTGGTCTAAGATTATGGAGAATCCAGGTTCGGATTTGCTACTCAACCATGAAACTTGGTGTCTTAACATAAACATTTTTTTAAACCTGACCTGTCTCACAAGAGTGTTGGTCAGAATGAAATTGAAAGAAAGAGAACTATGTAAAATAGCTTGAGGGTTAAAGAATATCTTGGGTAGTTTGTACACTTGTGATTCCATTGGTGTAAGTGACCTTTCTACTGTTGCAGGCTGAATCGTAGAATCTTAGAGTCAAAAAGGGCCACGCAGAATACACAATTATAGTGCTTCTATAAGGTTCCAGGTTCTTCACTTTTATGTGAAGAACCTGGAAAAAAGAGAATCTGTTGTCCTCTTAGGCAATATGTTCCACTATCAAACAGTTATTACAATAAAGAAGTTATTTTAATGTCTAGGTGAGATCTATTCTCTTGTAACTTGCATCCATTGATTCATGTTCTGGAGGAGTAGAAAATTAGATAGCTCTATCTTCTATATATCAGGGCTTCTTGGACTTTTCCACTTGTGAACCCTTTCAGCCGAGAAATTTTTGCATGCCCCCAAGTATATAGATATATAAAGTAGGTATAAAAGGGAAGCTGCAAGGGAAAGGGAAACACTGAACAGAAATGACAGTTGGAAGACATAGTGTTTGAAGCAGATATCTTCCCAGGCAATATCAATATTTCAAGTGGTAAAAGTTCCTTGTGAGTTTCAAGCAATTACCACAGTCCCAAAGTGTCGAGGAGCTAAATCTGGGCCACTGGTATCATATTCAAACAGGCTTATTATTCAGGAACAAAAAAGGTGGAGAATCACAGAATTATAAGTTGGAAGGGATAACCAAGGCTATCCTGTCCAAACCCCCACCATGCAGAAATAATAATAATAATAATAATAATAATCTTTATACGCTGCCACCATCTCCCCAGCAGGGACTCGGGCGGCTTACATGAGGCCGAGCCCAACATAAAATACCATAAAATAATAAATAAATAAAAAGTGCACCAAAGAATATAAAGCAGTACAAAATAAACTCATTCAGACACAGTAACAATGGGCGAGCCACGTGTATGAGATAAAATATTAAAATATTAAAAACCCAGGGTGAGATAGAAGTGGAGCGGACACCCTTAAGGGAGAGATTCATAGCATGGAATCATATAGCTAGGCCTTCTAGTAGTGGGGGAGAATTATTCTAGGGATAAGGATTGAATGTGAGGTTAATCACCAAATGTGCAATGGAAAAGCCAGATTTTGAGTTCTTTCTTGAAGGCTGCTAAAGTGGGAGCTTTCCTAATCTCAGTCGGTAATGAGTTCTAGAGTCAGAGACTACAGAGAAGGCTCTCTCCCTTGTTCCCACAAGGCGAGTCTGTGATGTCAATAGAGGTGAGAGAAGGGCTGCACCCGAGGATCTAAGGCAGTGGTTCTCAACCTGGGGGTCGCGACCCCCAGGGGGGTCGTTTGGTCATTTTCGGGGGGTCGTGAAGCCCCCTTGGCTGGCCCCACCCCCTCTAAAATGGCTGCCGACCCCCGCCGACTCCGCTGCAGCCGGCCAAATGGCATTCCTGGTAGGCTCCTTCTGCTGCTTTTCCCACCGATCTGTGGGTAGTCAGGAGGAGGAGTTTTGGAGGAAAAAGGCAGGGGGGGGGGGAGAAGACGCACCCTCTGTTCTCGCCTCCTGTCCCGCGCGCTATTCCCTCAGCCTCCTTCCCCTTCCCCAGTGAACCACAGGTAACTAACCAGGGCTTTGACACACGAGCAGTTCCATCCTTCAACGAGCCCTGCTCCAAAAGTTAGCAAAGAACCCAGGAGGTGTGGAAACGAGGGCCGAGGCTGTCCTTGCGTTGCTTTTGTGTGCAAACAGCCGCCTCGGCCTCGCCATTTGACCTTCCGCTGCCTCTCCAAGCGAGGGGAAGCAGCAGCAGCAACTCTGAGTGCCGTCTCCTCTTTGCTCTGCTCTGCTCTGCTCGGACCCCCATCTCCCTGCCTTTCTCCCTCTCCACCGCCTCCGAGCTCTGCCTAAACTCTCGCTTCACCCTCCTCCTCCTTTTTCTCGCTAGCCCAGAGCTGCAACGTTTTAGCCAGAGATCTCTCTCTGCAAAAACACAGCAGAAGAACCCTCGTATAAAAAACTAGAAGAGAGCCTCCTTTTCCCTTGTGGATCTATCTCTCCCCCTTTCTCTTCCCCAGGAAGGGGACCTGGAAAAGAGGAGCCCAAAGGCAGGGAGAGGGAAACACACACTGCCTCGCTTTCTCTCTCTCTTAACACACACAGGAGGAGGAAAGGGGGGGGGGAATTAAAAGGACACAAGGCTGTTTATCCCCAACATGCTGCCTGGCCTCAGACCCTAAAAAGAGGACTGCCAACCCGTGGCTGGCATGTCTTTGTCAGTTTCACCTCTGAAACCCTCAAACTAAATGGCACAAATCGAAGGGAGGAAGGAGGGAAGGCAGGCAGCGAAGAAAGAAAGGTTTGGATGTGGAAAGAGGAAGAAAATAATGAAGGGGAACCGAGGAGGGTTGAGAGAGGCAAAGGAGGGCACTCACGTGAAGAAGGAAAGAGCTTGGGCTCCTCCTCCTAGCATCCCCCCTCCTTTTGACCGGGTTGAGGGAGAGAGAAAAGGAGCCACGGCGAGAGGTTGGAAGGAGGGGAAGGGGGGTGCCTGGCTTGGTTGCCTTCTTTTGGGTCGCTCGCGCACACCTTCCTCTCCCCAGTCCTTCTCACTTCCTCCCTTCCTACTCCAGATTCCCCCATATTTTCCAACACCCCTTTCCCACTCGTGTCTTTCATTTTTCTAGCTTCCCCAGTCTTTACTATACCCAGCCCCTCTCTCCCACTATTCCAGCTTCCTTTCCACTCCAGCCTTTCCCCATTTTCTATTTCAGTCTTGCCCCTTTCCCTACTAGTTTCACACTTTCTCATCTTGTTTCTCACCCCAGTCTTTCCCACTTTTCCACCCCCCCCTTCCCCACCACCTCAATCTATCCCACTTGCCCCCTTGCCACTTCAATCTTTTCATCATTCCAGGCTCTCCTTTGCACCCCCGTCTTGCTCATTATGCAGTCTTTCTTTCCCCATTCCAATCTTTTCCAACTGCTCTACTTTACCTCCCCAATTTCCTCAGCTTCTCCCAAGTCTCTCCAGTATTTTCTGTTGATGATGGGAGTTCTACCGGTATATGCCAAGTTTGAGTCAATTCCATGGCTGCATGAGTTCAGAATGCTCTTTAATGGCAGGAGAACTATACATCCCAGTAACTCTCAAATACCAAGGTCTGTTTTCCCCAAGCCTCTCCAGTATTTTCTGTTCATCATGGGAGTTCTGTATGCCAAGTTTGTTTCAATTCTATTGTTGTAGTTCAGAATGCTCTTTGATGGCAGGGGAACTATTAATCCCAACAACTCCCAAATGCCAGGAAAATAACCCCAAAACTCTCCACTGTTGATTATGGGATTTCTGTATGCCAAGTTTGGTCCAGGCCTGTAATTTGTGGGGGATCTCGGTGGTCTGTGGAAGTCAGAGCTGAATTGGTTGAATATACTGCAAATCCCATCATCCATTGTCCATACTCCCCCAAACATTGTTTTTGTGATTAATCACTATGATTTAATTAGGTTCAATTTGTAACAATGAAAATACATCCTGCATATTAGATATTTGCATTAGAATTCCTAAGTGTAGCAAAATTATTGATGAAGTAGCAACAAAAATATGGTTGGGGGTCACCACAACATGAGAAATCTTATTTAGGGGTCACGGCATTAGAAAGGTTGAGAACCACTGATCTAAGGGAACAAGCCGGTACATGGCAAGAGATGTGGTCACGATGGTAGGCGGGTCCCAAATCGTTTAGGGCTTTATAGGTGATGATCTGTATCTTGAATTGGGACCGGAAAATAAACAGCAGCCAATGGAGCTCCTTAAACAGGGGGGTTGACCGCTCCCTGTAATTCGCCCCAGTTATTCATCTGGCTACCAAACATTGTACCAGTTATAGTTTCCGGGCCATCTTCAAGGGTAGGCCCATGTAGAGTGCATTGCAGTAATCAAATCTAGAGGTAACTATTAAGGCATGGACTACCGTAGTCAGGTCAGCCTTCACGAAATATGGTCGCAGTTGGCGCACGAGTTTTAATTGTGCAAAAGCCCTCCCGGCCACCACCGACAGATGGCCATCCAGCAGCCTCTGAATGGGGAAGAGATATTCTTCCTAATGTTTAGGTGAAATCTTTTTTTCTGCAGTTTGAATCTATTGCTACATGTTGTAAGGTACTTCTACATTGTAGACTTAATGCTGTTTGAAACCACTTTAACTGCCATGGCTCAGTGCTGCAGAATCATGGCCTCAGAAAACAAGCTTGTTTCCTCCTCAGTATGACATACTTTCCAACATTTAAACATGGTTGTCGTGACCTCTCTTAAACTTCTCTCCTCCAAGTGAAACATACTGAACTCCTGAAGCCTAAGGCTTGGTTTCAAGACCTTTGACCATTTCGGTTGCCCTTCTCTGGACTTGCTCCATCTTGTCAATATCCTTCTTGAATTGTGGTGCCCAGAACTAGACACAGGTTTGTTCTAGATTGAATCTCAATGAAGTGTAACTGAGGTTGTGTTTGACAGTTGAATTCTACTTTATGGAGAATTCTGTAGGAAGCCAATAAGTTTCTGACCAGATTTAGCCACAGCTTGTCTGAGGAAACATCACGTTTCTTTATCCCAGCCGCAGTTTTTTTCATTAAAAACAAACTTAAGATGATTGTGAGAAGTCTGTTCTCAGCAAATAACTGCAAACTTTTGAGGGGAAATAAAGAGATTTAATGAGACCAGTGAGATATTTCAGGGAAATGTTGTCCATGCTTAGGTGGTGTTTTCTTTTTAATTTCACTTTTCAAAATTACATTAAGCATGCAAACTCCAACAGAAGGCCATTTAGATGCATACAGAATCAGCTATTAGAAAGAGTATGCCCTTTAAGAGTGGTTATTAACTTTGAATATTATTTATAATATTACACTTATAATATTAAGAGAAAAAGGAAGAGAAAAACATATGCAGCCAAAGATCAGTGTGAGAGAATAAGGTACAGGGAGAAAACAAAAATAAATATAAATCCTGAAAGTTATGGAAACAAGCAAAAAAGTGAAGAAACATAAAATGGGGAAAGATTACTTGTGGAATGTTCTTTTTCAGAAGTCCATAAACACTCAAAATGTTTTTATTCCTTTTCAAAATTAGTCCTTTTCAACATCTAATTTCCCTTATCTCAAATAGATATACCAAATGATTTTACTCAAGGTTTTCAAGATCTTGAGGAGTTTTTATACATCATTCAGTCTGACCAGGGTTTCTTATTTCTTAACTGGTATTTGCAATAATTAATTTCACCCCCATCTTATGAAAAAATACTTCTTTTATCTTTTAATACCATACCTTTCAGGTCTTTTAATAAATGTATTCTGGGATTTGAAAGTAGATTAATCGGAAAGGGTTTTTGTATTGCTTTTTATAATTAATAACCAAAATGTAATTGCAGTGGAAAACTCCACTGTTAATGGAAGTAATCACTTTTTCGTTTCTTATATCTCCAACCGTGATCTCTATTATCAGTATAGATTTTTTTTGCTCTATTTCAAAGCACGAAATACCATTGTGTTCACATTTTAAGGCACTTCCCTCTTAATGAAATGCAGGCTGCATATCCATGAATTCCCTTCCAGATGTAATTCCAAATATCCATAAGTAAATCATTCTTTCTCCATATGAATAGGCATTTTTGTGGTTTATTGCAGACATTTTCTAATGGATAAACACGGCAAAATATGTTCTCCAATTTCTTCACTAGCATAACTTCATGCTTAGCAGAGGTTAGATATTTTTGTTCCCCCAATTAAGACATTTTTTAAAAAAAAAAACCCTTTTCTTTAATGTGAAAAAGACATCTGTTTTGAAGTTTCATTCATTTGACTCAATCGTGGGATGTAAAAACTCACATTATTCTCCTTAATTAATTCCTGAAGTTTATGGAATTTGTTCTGATATTAATTTTAAAGAAATACTCTCAGAACATAGGGATGAATTCTACACCTGATTCTGCAAAACAGATTGGGCTCCGATACAGTTTGGAATGACCCAATCCATAATCCAAATCCAAGACAAGAATTGGATTTTCAAATCATCCAAGTAAAAAGGGGGAGGGGGGAGTTAAAAGGTATTATTGCACAGTGCATGACATTATATGATGGTTTATCCTGAACAATTGACCATGCCCAATTGGAAAGAGATAAAGCAGAGGAATTCCAGACAGGAAACAATCAGGCCAGCTAACACCTCCTAGCAAAGGATTCCCCCAGGCAGGAAGCAGTCAGGCTTTGAAGTTGCAAGGCCATTCAATGCTAATTAAGCTGGCCATTTGCAACATTCACACCTGCCTCCAACAGACAAGAGTTCTTTCTCCCACCCTGGACATTCCACAGATATATAAACCTCACTTGCCTAGTTTCCAACAGACCTCACAACCTCTGAGGATGCCTGCCTTAGATGTGGGCAAAACATCAGGAGAGAATGCTTCTGGAACATGGCCATACAGCCTGGAAAACTCACAGCAACCCAGTGGATCTTGACCATGAAAGCTTTCAACAACACATGGAAAAAGATAGTTTCATCAACTTTTTCTGATAGCCGCCATTACAATTGCTTTTAAAAATGAAATATAATTTTAATATATTGACAGTAAATTGATTTCAAGTCCTCTTGGATCAGTGGTTCTCGACCTGTGGGTCCCCAGATGTTTTGGTCTTCAACTCCCAGAAATCCTAACAGCTGCAAAAATGGCTAGGATTTCTGGGAGTTGTATACCAAAACACTTGGGGACCCACAGGTTGAGAACCACTGTCTTAGATCATGCTGTGACATATGCTTGCTGCTTAGGCAAACATTGTGTGCTGATAAAAGTCCACAGTACAGAAAGACAGAAATGGAAAAATAAATAGAAAAAAACAAGGCAGCTTTTCCAAGCAGGAACAGCTCCCATAATAATAGGGATGCCCCTAAGACAGAAGTGGGCAACTGAGACATTTCTGAAAACTGTTATGCCTAGGGATTGCCCAAAGCATCCAAACAATAAAACATAAACCCCCAAGTATACCTAAAGTTCATTTCTGTTTCTCCAGCCTCATTATATCTCCCTATATCTCCCGGAATGACCTGGCCACGGTGATCCAAGCTACGGTCATCTCAAGGCTGGATTACTGTAACACGCTTTACGTTGGCCTTCCTTTGTCGGCGACCCGGAAGCTCAAGCTGGTGCAGAACACTGCCGCCCGGCTCCTGTCTGGAACCCCAGCAGGCCGCCACATCACACCTGTTTTGCAGGATCTGCACTGGCTCCCAATCGAGCACCGGATCTCCTTCAAGGTGTTGGTTCTTACCTTTAAGGCCTTGCATGGCCTGGGGCCAGCGTACTTGAGGGACCGACTCACCCCACACTGTCCCCCGAGACCACTACGCTCCGAGGATGCTAATTTATTAGAGATACCCTCGGCGAAATCGGCTAAACTGACATCTACTCGCCGGAGGGCGTTCTCCGTTATAGCTCCTACGCTGTGGAACGCCCTCCCGGCTGGAACGCGGGCTATAAAGGACCTGCTCCCGTTTAGACGCGCCTGCAAAACTTATTTGTTTAAGCAGGCCTTTGGTGAGTAGGTCCTGCCCATGTTCCGCTTTAGCTGCTGTCCTGGGGTGTCACGCTATCTAATTTCTGAACTGTACCTGGGGGTTTTGTATTTTGTTGTTTTAACTGTTTAATTGTCTTAGATGTTTTATCGCATTGCTTGTGTGTAGTTGTACCTTCGGTTCCTGTGAGCCGCCGCGAGCCTCAGGGAGTCGGCGGCATAGAAACCCGAATAATAAATAAATAAATTAATTAATTAATTAAAGGCAAACTTGCCCAAAAAAAACCCAAAAGCAGCAATTCACCAGTTTTTGATTTAAAAAAACCCCCAATCAGGATTCTGAAAGTGTCAGGGGCCATTAAAAAAAAAACATCCTCGGTGTCCTCATGCAGCCACCTCAGTCTAAGAGCTCAATAGCAGATACATTGAAGTACTCAGATCAAGACCAGAAGTCATGGTCAGAAGTAAAGCAAGAAAACAAACAAATTGAGAAGCAGTGCGGTGGTCCCTAGGTAGGGAATCGGGTCAGCAGAAATCTGCTGTTCCCAGCTAAATTTAGAACAAGAACAGCACTGTATCACAGAGAAATGAATGTACGAGTTCAGTGACCTCACACTGCCTCTCCTTCCTCTGCAAGATCTGTGACTGGAGCAGGTTGGTGGGATTCTTGTCCCAGAGAAGTTGCTAAAATTGTAACTGTGCAAAGACAAGCCCCCCTTCTCCCTGTTTCGCCCCCATTTAAATTGTACTAGCTTAGGTACCCACCCAGCAATGCCCATGTTAGGTCTTTTATAATAATAAACAAACAAAGAATTCACTGGGTTGCTTTGAGTTTCTGGGCTGTATGGCCATGTTCCAGAATGCTTCTGGAACATGGCCATACAGCTTGGAAAACTCACAGCAACCCAGTGATTCCAGCCATGAAACATTTGACAACACAAAGTATTCATTGTTGGCTTTTGGATTTTAAGAATAGAAAATGCATAAGAATATGGGTAAACTATAATTCCCACCATTATCTATCATTGTTCCAATTCCGCTTGTATTCAAAGTTGGTCATGTTGGGCCTGCGTGCCAAATTTGGCCCAGATCCATAATTGTTTGGGTTCACAGTTTTCTTTGGATGGGAATGAATTATAACTTCTTAAATTCAATGTCAGTTCCTTCCAAACCCCACCAGTTTCTAAAGATGTACATGTCAGGTATGCAATGCATGTCAGGTTTGGTCATTTGGGCTCAAGTGCTCTCTGGATGTAGCTGAATTACAAAAATTACTAAAATTCTAGATTAATCTCCCCAAACCATACCTGTATTCAAAGCTGGCTATGTTGGGTATGCGTGCCAAGATTGGTCTAGAATAGGCCTGGGCAAACTTGGGCCCTCCAGGTAGGCTGTTAGGAATTGTGGGAGTTGGAGTCCAAAACACCTGGAGGGGCCAGGTTTGCCCAGCCCTGGTCTAGAATGATCCTTCATCGTTTGGGTTCACACTGCACTCTGGGTGTGGGTAAATTACAACTCCCACCATGGTGGGACATCACTAAATTTGTAAAACAGATCCTTGCTCCAAAGGCATCAGTCATTAAAATAACCCTTATGGGAATTTAAACAAGATTAGAAAGATATTGTGACCTTAATAATCTAATATCCAAGCCAAGAAAATGAAAATAAAGGCAAAAATTGGGTAAAGTGAGTTTAAGCATCTTTATTTTTATGTTCTGCAATCAAGTTTGTGTTATGCTTTTATATAGATGTTTTCGAAATCCTAGTTCTTTATTACCCATTCCTTTGTTGCTGTGGTCTGACCGGGGTCTAAAAAAGTAAACAGTTTAAGATCCAGATATTTCATTCAGAGGTTTAACTCCAGATTAAGCTATTTGAACTGACATTCTCAATGAAATACATGGGATTTAAGCTGAGGTGGATTTCCTTTATTGATTTAACGGTGAGGGCCGCATTCAGTTACAACTAGTCTAAATACATGCTTACCTGACTGCCTGACTTGCCTAACTCCCATGAAAATGAAATTTAGAAATGCAGCGTAAATTGGGCAACAAGAACAGTACTGACAAATACTGGCAGTCTCTATATTAATCTTGTTGTGGTGTTAGGTCTTTGGTAGAGCATTTAAACGAGAAAAAGTTCTCATGTTCATAATGGAAGCGAAGAAAACCAGTTCAGATATATCAGGTTCAAATTTGTTAGCATTTAGGCAGTCAACTTTGGGTACTGATCCATGCAAAGCAAGAATAAAACAAAACTTGACACACTACTAAACTCACTTTGTAAACCTGAGTTTAATCAAGATTCCCATTGGTTGTTTGTAAGCAAACCTAATATCAATTTTACCTAGTTTATGGGCTTATGTGTGGAAATGAAAGGCAGAGCAGGGTGCACACTGTCACGTAGCTTTAAACTCCAGTATCCAAATCTAGTTTTGAAATTATTGCTAATATAAAAATATGAGGAAACGTTCAGATAACATGACTTGTGACCACCTGAGCCCCAGGCGTGTTAATAATATACACATGTAGATCCCCCCCCAAAGGGTTTTGTAACCTCTGAGAAATGAGAAACATCTGAATCTGCCAGAATTATAGGAAACAATACAAAATCATTCAGTATGTGCCAGCATTGGATGATTACCTTCCAGGGATACTTTAGTGGTGAGAAGAATCTGGACTAGATGCCCCTTAAAATCTTTTCCAATTCAATCAGGTTGGACTGGATAGTTTGTTCCGATTCTATGATTTGGTGATTCTGTTATGGATGGGATTTTATTTTGTTTATATTTCCAAAACATAGTGGGATACATATAAAGTCCTTTGTATTTCCTTTTTGCACTTTCCTGTGTTCAGTTTTCCCATTGGACATCATGTATTTTGGGACACTATCTCTGCATCCTTGACTAAAGAAACATCTATTTAAAAGAACAGCAGCAACATCCATACATACATACACTCTGTGCTTGCACTGCTAAGGGTTGAACCAGGCTGGATTTTCAGTACTATATAATGCAGATTCAGAATGCAGATTGACTGCATTAAACTAATTCTGAAACTGCATTATATGGCAGTGTAGATCCAATCTCACTAGCAAAAACGCTTTTCTTCTGGAGTTTGGGATTATTCAGATCAAGTTGGATCCAGTGAGTAGTTAAATTGGATGGTACATATTCATGACTTTGTGGCATAATTTGCTGATGAGCACTGGTATGTGATGCAATTGTAAGCAGGCTGTAGTACTACATCCAGAAGGCGAGAACATTCAGCTGGCTAACAAGGGTCTGACCTACTTTGCATTCTCCATCCACACTACGTACCCTCTGCCCCTCCCTTGAAGGCCTTCTCCTTCTGCTCAGCTTCCCAAGAGGCTTTCTCAGTTTATGCATGAAGTGATGGGAGGAACTATAGAGCCCTACCTTCTCTACATGGAAGCAGAGTTTGGTCTGGCTGACTTTCTCCCTTTCGCTCTTCTGCTCTGTTCCCTTCGATTCCTTAGCAGATGCCTTTTTAAAGAAACGAAAATGGAGGGGTGCGGAGAAGACAGCCAAAATGGGTGATGAAGCATCACGACATAACAGGAGAGGACACAATAGGTCACGCCACAACTCATTACGTGTGTTCGGCATGTCCCGAGGCAAGCGAGAACTAAAAATAGCCTTTCACCGCTCCATTTTTAGTTAACCAAGAAGTCAAGTGATTTTTAAGAACTGTGGTGCTCTGCTGGTGTGGATTAGAAAAGGAGAGGCAGCCCTCCGAGCGCTTGCTCATCCCAGAAGCAAGGAAAAGGAGAGCCTGTGAGGTGCTGACTTGGGATGAAAATGTTGTGACAAGCTGTGCTCTCGTGGCCTACAACCCCAGGGCATTCCACACCCCTCGAGCACTCCAACAGAGAGGGAGTTGGAGTGATTATCAAACTGCACCATGCCCAAGGGCTTTTTCCTCCTTGTCTTTGTCAAACACTTTTATTTGGCAATATTCACAGCTCCTAGTACAGTATATGTGATTACAACCAATTTCCTACTTCTGTCAGTTCCCAGCATTCCATTTTACATCCCAATCACTTGGTCACACGTCAATGAGACCAAGAAGGGGAACCAAGGCTACAGCTCTGACAGGAGTTTTTATCAAGGGGGTAGGAAGTTGAATTTTCAGATAACTAGTTTGAAAACAACATGTTTAGTGTTACACGCCTTCAAGTCATTTGTGACTTATGGTGACCCTAAAGGGCAAGGTTTTCTCAGAGTGGGTTTTCCTGTGCCTTTCTTTGGAGCTGAGAAGGTGGTAAGATAGAGAGCAGGGCCTCTGTAGAAGAGTTCAAAAACGGACAGGTTTGTATGGGAGGGTTTGTTGTATGTATTCAGGTTGTTTCTGACTTATGTTGACCTTAGGGCAAAACTATCACAGACAGGGCCGTAGCCAGGATTTTGGTTCGGGGGGCTGAGTTTGGTTGGGGGGGCTGAGACTGGGTGGAAGAGGGTTTACCCTAGCAAACCTTTTGTATTGTTATCCCAATAACCCCATGAAGGTGGGATATAATGAGCATGGTGATCAGATCATGATATGAATATAAATAATGTACCAGTAAGGCCTTCTCGCGGTCCATCCTGAGAATTTTGGGGGGGCTGAAGCCCCCTTAGCCCCCCCTCCCCTGGCTACATGCCTGATCACAGAGTTATCTGGGCAAGATCTGTCCAGAGCAGGTATGCCTTCCTCTAAGGCTGAGAGTGTGCGACATACCAAAGGTCTTCCATTGGGTTTATATGGCTGAGCAGGTCTCCCAATGTACTTGTCCAGTATTCAAACCACTACATCGTGCTGGCTCGTGTTGAAAACAGCTAGTTACACATAAAATTTGTTCATTTTCACAACAGGTGACAAAAAAAAAACTATTCTATGTTTTAGTTGTATTTATTTATTATTATTTATTTACACAATTTCTACCCCGCATCTTCTCAACCCCCGAGGGGGGGACTCAGAGCGGCCTCACAATGGCAACAATTCAATGCCCAAAACACAGTAAACATATAATAGAAACCACAACAGTCAAAAATTTAAAATACATTAAATACAGTTAACATTAAAATACAATTAGCATTACAATATATCAAATATATTCACATAGGTTAAAAACAGTATTCCGTCCATAATAGAAACTTTAGGTTATGTCCACCAGTTTGCCATTTCAATCCCATCTAAAGTGCTGTATTGTGCTAATGTGCTAATGCCTGGTCCCATAACCAGGATTTCACTTTTTTCCTGAATGTCAGGAGGGATGAGGTGGATTGTATATCAATAGGGAGCACATTCCACAGACGGGGAGCCACCACCGAGAAGGCACTATCTCTCGTCCCCACCAACCGCATGTGAGAAGTAGGCGGGAGTGAGAGCAGGGCCTCCCCGGATGATCTTAGATTACGAGGTGGGATGTAGCGGCTGATGCGTTCGGACAAGTAAGCTGGGCCAGAACCGTATAGAGCTTTAAAGGTCAAAACCAGCACTTTGAATTGAGCTTGGAATTGGACAGGCAGCCAGTGGAGCTGACACAAGAGGGGGGTGGTATGCTCCCTGTATGTAGCTCCTGTTAGTAGTCTGGCTGTCGCTTGCTGGACTAATTGCAATTTCCGAACTGTCTTCAAAGGCAGCCCCATGTAGAGTGTGTTGCAGTAATCTATTTGGGATGTGACCAGAGCATGGACGACCGTAGCCAGATCAGACTTCCCAAGGTACGGGCGCAGCTGGCACATGAGTCTTAACTGTGCAAAAGCTCCCCTGGCCACCGCCGAGACCTGGGGTTCCAGGCTCTGTGATGAGTCCAGGATCACTCCCAAGTTGCGAACCTGCGTCTTCAGGGGGAGTGTAACCCCATCCAATACAGGCTGTAACCCTATGCCCTGTTCAGCCTTACGACTTACCAGGAGGACCTCTGTCTTGTCTGGATTAAGTTTCAAGTCTGGATTAAGTTTTAAATTGTAATTTAAAGATTGCTATGTTTTACATTTAGTACTGTGCAATTTCATTCTTTAATTTACTTTTTAGGTATGTTTATTGTGTCCCTGCTAAATTGTATTCTTCATTCATTCATTCATTCATTCATTCATTCATTCATTCATTACTATCCCATCATTGTCCCATCAATGTCCCATCACTATCCCCAAATTAATGTTCAAGGTGGCATGAAATGCCGTAAAACCAGAATACAATCAAAGGAAGAATATCACATGGCTCTTGTACTAATTTGGGCTGTGCCTCATGCTCTGTTGTAATACTAAGGAACTTCTCTTCATCTTATTTCTCCATGTTGCTGGAACAGAGTCCCACAGAACCCATTCTATGACACTGGAAAACTTCTGGTGAGGCTCTGTTTCAGCAATGGGGGGAAATGGAGCCCAGAGTGGCTTTGGAGGCATCTGACTCCCCATTGAAGATGAAGAGGAAGCGGGGAAAGGACAGGAATGGGAGGCCATCCCAGAAGACAAGGCAAGATTGTAGGGAATGAAGGAGGACGATCAATTCCACTTTCCCCCTCCTGTCACCTGCTGTCTGATGAGGTCTTACGTGACAATAATATAAATGGGAGTTGAGGGTGTTCTGTGTAAGACCTCAGTTGTAGTATTCAAATTCAGAGTGTATCCATATTGTAGAATTGTAAGAGTTTTACACTGGTTTACTTGGCATGGCTTGATGGTATGGAATCCTAGGATTTGTAGCTTTGTAAGACATTTATTATTTCATATACCAGTTACAGCTCTGGTGCCACACAAAATCACAATACAAGGTATATAATGTTATGAAGGGGAAAGAGGAAATTGTAACTATTGGATTTGATATATAGAGAACATAATATTTTGTTTAGTATAAAGAAAGATAGTAAATATAATAGATCTAGTTTAGGGTGGAAAAATATTGTGTATGTTAGCATACTGCAGTCAGCAAATAGTGGGAAGTCAATTTGAATGGGTGGTGGGGATAGAAATAATGTACCATAGATTGTCTTTATGTTTTGTGTTTGGTGAGAGGGGTGTGTGTCTGTTGTTTCTTGTAATGAAAGTATTAAATGTGATATTAAAATTTGTCAATAAAATACATTTATAAAGGAGGAATATAAAGTATTTTAAAAAATTAAGGAAGTGGTCATATTAAAACATCAGCATTTCAAGGAGCCCCTGATGGCACAATGGGTTAAACCTTGTGCTAGCAGACTGTTGACTGAAAGGTCAGCTGTTCAAATCCAGGGAGCGTGGTGAGCTCCCATCTGTCAGCTCCAGCTTCCCATACAGGGGCATGAGAAGCCTCCCACAGGATGGCAAACATACAGGCATCCCCTGGGCAATGTCCTTGCAGACAACCAATTCTCTCACACCAGAAGCGACTTGCAGTTTCTCAAGTTGCTCCTGACACACACACTCACAAAAATCAGCACTTCAAAACTATATTATAGAAGCATTTAAAACTATGACAAGAACAATGAAAAGGGCATACATAAAACCCATTAAAACTAGCAGAATGTGGAACATGGAACTGGATAGACCACAGTCAGTTAGATTTTCATTTCCAAAAGTACGTACAAATACCATCTATAGCAAATGGATGGGAATGTCATGCCTTTTCAAATACTTGTCACAACCATCCTCTACAAATATGTTCTTAATATGAAGGATGTGAGCCTTTCCCCAACATCAGGAAAGCTGTGCTAAGCAGCTGTCTCCGGTTGCTGCCATTTAGGTTCACCAAAACCCCTTAAATATTATGTCATCCCAAAGCATTTTGAAAGATAAAGGTGGCATCACTGGCATCCTCTCCCTCTCTTTCTTTGTCTCTATCTCTCCCTCTCTCTCCCTTACACAGACACACACACCAAATTATGACTAAAGCACTCTGCAAAAATAAGAGGGCAACTACAAGTAGGGATTCCTTGAAATGAGCTTTGCTTCCATTGCCAGCAGCAGTTTGAAAAAAAGAAAGGGAAAATATGAAACTGAAGATGAATGGAATGAAATGAATGAATACTAACACAAACTGGCTTTCAGTGAATGAATAATGAAATGAATGAGGCCTTTAATCATGAAAACAAACAGAATTATAAATACGTTGTGAAAAAAATCCCCACCCCTTATAATCAGTATATATATTTGCTTAATAGAAGCATATTAACATAACTGCCATTGTGTGTGTCTGTGTTTCAAAATGCTTCCCAGACTTCCTCACATCCAACAGTTGCATAAGGGGAGTGGGAGTGTGTAATGCCAACAGTATGTAATTTGTCTAAATCTTCATCCTGCCAACAAATATTTACAGAGATACCATGTGTTGTGACATGGGCGTGGGTGAATGTGAAGCTGGGAAAAGTGAATGGAGACAAACGGCACATCATACAGCAGACTGTTTTGCTGGTGGAACTTGGCATCCTTGATTTCTTTAGTTTCCCATTTCCAGAAGGGTATGGAGGATGGGCAGAGAAGGAGCATTTCATTTCTAAGGACTTCACTGCATGAAGTTCTAAAAGTAAATTCTGCTACAAGGGGACGCTAGAGAGAGAGATGGTTAGTCCATTTCATGGGGGAAGTTGAAGTAGGAAAACCATTTCTCACATTTTTGCTGGTTATCCCCCCCTTTCCCATATCATAAATGAAGGTTGTTTCCACGAATGGGACATGGGTGAGGAAAAAAACAGGAAAACAAGAAAAATGTTTTTCTTCTTCAACCCACCCTCCACCCCTATACAATGGACTATTCTTCTCTCTCTAGCTCCCCTAGTGGCCTGTTAATGGAACAGTACCCAAATAGTGGTACCGCAAAATTTCTTAGCTTATCTATATTTATATTTACTTTATTTTGATCCTTCTTTTCTCCTTGCATCCCACTCCTCTTCTGCAGCTGTGGGATGCAGGGAAGTCTGAGAAGCATTTAGAAACACAGCTTTTCTGAAAAGGAAGTTCCAGATCCTGGGAACAACCACTGAAAAGGCCCTTTCCCATTTTCCGATCAAATATGATGTTTGTAGGAAAGGGCCTCCTTATTAAGATAACTCGAAACATGAAAAAGAGAGTTGTTGTGTGCCTGCAATTTGTTTCTAATTTATGGAGGCCTAAGACAAGCCTATCATAGGTTTTTCTTGGCAAGATTTGTTCAGAGAGTGTTTGCCTTTCTCTGAGGCTGAGAGTGTAACTTGCCTCGGGTCACCTACTGGGTTTCGGTGTCTGAGTGGTGATTCAAACCCAGTATCCTAGTACAACACTCAAACCACTACATCCACATTTCAAGGGCACATCCACACAGGGCTTAAACTCTCCTCGGAGTGCATTAAAGAAGTCCCCACATCTCCCCCAAAAATTTGGGCTTGCTCGGGGGTTGTCCCTATGTCATCCTGAATTTTTTCAGGAGAGCATCAGGCCACCTCTCCCCCCACCCAAAGCCTTAAAAATAAAAAGCTACTGGGCCTCCTGGCATGTCATTTCTGTGCACTGGGGGCTTCCAGAGAGGCCTAATAGTCCCTGTAAGTTTTTCTTTATTTTTAAGGCTTTGGGGGATGGGGTTGGGGAGAGGGTATGCCCTTCTTGGTTCTTCGGGCCCACAGGGCCCAAAGAACCAAGATGGGCTGTGGGGATGGACCCCTGAGTAGTTGTGAGACTACCCGTGGGTCAGTCCCCAAAGGCCCAATACCCCATTGGACCCAGGCCTTTCAGGACGACCCAAGCCCAATTGGGTATCAAATTAATTTGGGATAAAGGAGGGGTTTCCTGCTTGTCCCGAATTAATCATTTTACCTGATGCATCATTTGGACACCTCAGGTAAAAATCTGACAGAGCCCACATTTTGGGCCCTGTCTGGAAAGGCCTGAAATAACCCATGTCTGAAACACAGGTTTTTAATAGGTTATCAATTTAATGCAACAGTATGGTTCCTTAGTATTCTCTCAGCAGCTGAAGACAAATCTTTTAAAACAAGCCATTGATTCTCTGCTCTCTTAATTTTATTTATCAACAGGTAGTTGGGGAAAGGAGGGAGGGCAGGTATTTGCAGCTGCTTTTATCTTCTCAGTGTGTTTTAATGATTAGTTAATGGTTCATTCATTTTGAAACCATCTAAGCCAATTTGAGCAGCTTCCTGTTTGCAAGAGGAAAATCAAGCTAATTTCCCTTACCCGCAAAATAAATATATGGGTAAAAAAATAAGAAAAGAAAGTATCTATAAATAATCCATTATAAAAAGATTACCCATTTTAAGATGATGGGGGATATGCAATTTTTGGACCTTAGACAGGCAGGCGTAACGTGGGGGATAGTGGGGGACAAAACAGAACCAGCAGGCTCTGTTCTCCCCAGTTGTGTTTTGTCCTCTGTCTTCCCATGTAATTTCCTCCTTCAGACTCACCTTTCTCTGCTTCCTCATTGCTTTCTTCAATGAGAAGTCAGGTAACACTCTTGCATTTGATGAGTTCCTCAGTCCAAAATACAATTTTGTTTGGTAAGGGGGCTTTCAATGTAATGTTTTTGAATCCCCAAAGAAGCCTCTCAACTAAAACTGCGACAAAACATTTTAAGCTTGTGTGGAAATAAAATAAAGATCGTAATTTAAGGCTTCATCTATACTAGGCAAGTTGGCTCTAGATAAATCTGGCTCAAAGCATCCCCAGATCCAGCGCATAAGTCAATCTCCCTTTCTTCTAGCTTGTTGCATTTGTTCCCTATTTGACATGGCAGGTGTGACAGTGGTGGACAGACATTTCGAAGGAAAACCTGTGGCCAGTTGGAAGTGGTGGTGACATGGGCATGAGCTACTGTTTTTCCCAGTGTCGACTGGACAGGGGATTAGGCCAAATTGGACCCGATCCAGATGTCTAGACAGCCCCAAAGCCATGGGATACTCTTGAGATTCAAGAAACTCTGGAGTATCCCCTGCTTTCCCCAAAGGTTTGTTCAAAACCAACCCCCCTCCCCCGGGATATTTAGGACCCTGTTTTGCCACTTTTATTTGCAGCTTGGATAGGGCATGCCGGACATCATTAGATTTCAAACAGCAATCCCCATGGAGTTTCTACATGTATTTTCCTCCCCCTTTCCCCATGCGATGGGAGAAAGGGTGGCAGGGCACCACACATTGCTGCCCTTTCTCCCATTTGATGGGGACAGGGTGCCAATGTATCCTGCCCCATCATCATGCTATGATGGGGGAAGGAGAGAGGACATGTGGGGCACCATGAACCACCCCACACGCTTCCCCTTTCATCAACAATTGCTGGTGAAATGGCATGGTCCAAAAGCACCATGTGAAGGAGCCCTTTATGGAATACTTATTGTAAGTTGCTGTGCATCATAAAAGCTGGCTGCAAAACATTTGTGTTGTGTTTTTGGTCCATGTAGACAAGCCCTAAAATTTAACTGGAAGAGATTTAAATATGAAGCTTACACAAATTTCCCTATGTTCCTTTTGATTCAGTTGCTTTACTGTAGTTTAGACAAATGCCATCAGCCCTCCATATTTGCTGATTTAACTTTTGAAGATTTGATTAACTGCATATTTAGTATTGTGTTATCTTTTAGAGATCTCTAGATACTTTAGCATGGTTTTGTGGTCAGCTTACACCATAGAGATGCACTGGAAGTCCTTAAGATTCCTAGAGGGAAGACTTCTCTAGTCATATTTAAATACTCTAGTGTGTTTCTGAAGTCAATTTCCATCAGAGGATGATGATAGAGTTGTGCTGAAGAACCAAGAGATTCCAAGAAAAGTGTTCTTCAGGTTTTAAAAAATCCTCATATTTGCAGTTTTTCCAATTTGCAGAGGTCCCTAACTCCAGTGATTGCTGAGGGCTGCTTGTAGCTGGATTTAGACCTTTCTTACCAGTTTGAGATGCACTTACTCCTTATTGTACATTGTTAAAGCAATGGATAAGTAAAATAAGATTCACTGTGGTTTTCACAACCAGAAATTGGAGATAAGTCTGTGTTCTTGAATCTTCTTTTTTTAAAAAAAAAAAAACCTGAGCCGCGTGGGGAAAAAACTGAGCCGTGTGTGCTTTTTTTCCTTTTCAGACTCTCTTCCAGAGCCCCGATGAAGGGTGGCAGGTCTACACCTCAGCTCAGGCCCCCGATGGCAAATGTTTGTGCACCGCTGTCATTCCTGTCCAGGGCAGCTGTTCAAGAGACTTGCGCAGTCGGCAACTACGGCAGCTGATGGAAAAAGTAAGTGGAGTGTTTCTTATCTGCTGTGAGTTACACTCACACTGATTGTATACCCTCCAACTGTTCCAGTTTGGCAAGAACAGCCCCGATTGTGTGTTCTTCCTCCTTAACAAGCACCATCAAATCGCAATTTGATGGTGCTTGGCTACACTTATCTTTGTTTTCAACTGTGAAATGTTGAAGAGCATGCTAACTCAGGATAAAATTGGATTCCCATGTTTGCCACACACTGTCCCAATTTTAAACTGCAACATATTTTTGGGTGGGGAGGGGGAGATGATTGGAAATGGCCAGATCTGTTAGTGGAGTTTGCACAGTTATATTAACTTTGACCCAAAATGCAAGCAAAGATGGATAGTTTTTCATTTACCTTTCCTTTGTGCTCATATCTCAGAAGTAGGGATGCTAATTCTTGCCTATTTCATTATTGTGTGATGAATATCAAAACTGTTCTCCGTGCTGGCTGGAATTATGACAATCCTTGCACATTTTCTTATGGTTTTTCATGTTCTTGAAAAAGTTATCTCATGATATGTCCAAACTACTACATGCTACCCCACCCCCTTCTCACAACTAACATGTTTTGCTGGAAGGCAATTCTTTATATGCCTAAGGCAGTGTTTCTCAACCTTTTTTGAGCTGCGGCACACTTTTAACATTAAAAAAATCCGGGGGCACACCACCAACCAAGATGACACAAAATGACACTCTAACACAGTAAAGAACGGCTGGGGGTTGGTGGCCTGCTGGGAGCAGCTGCTGGGAGTGCCGAAGCCAGGGAGGGGTGGAGCCAGGCTGTGCCATGCCCCGCCCCTACCCCAGCTTCACCTCTCCCAGCAGCTGCTCCAGCCTTGAGGGGGCAGTGCCAAGCCAGCGGTGCCAGAGCCAGGACAATGCTGGCTTGACACTGTCCCCTCAAGGCTGGAGCAGCTGCTGGGAGTGCCGAAGCCGGGGGAGGGGGCAGAGCCAGGCCGAGCCATGCCCCACCCCCTCCCCCCGGCTTCAGCTCTCCTACAGAGGAGGAGCATGAGCGGTGGATGGGCTTCAGTGGGCGGGGCTCCTCCTCCACACGGCTTCAGCGAGCGAGGGGCGAGAGTCATGGTGGGAGTCATGGCGGATTGGAGGCTGGCTGGGGAAATGGCCGAAGGAGGCGGCGCCCCGGTCCCTTCTTCTTTTTCTTCACCACTGCCCGGCCCTTCCTCCTCCCCCAAGCAGCAGGAGTTCGGCAGGAAGGGGGGAGAAAGGGGGCAGAGAGCTTTTCTCGCGGCACAGCAGGAGGTCCGTCATGGCACACTAGTGTGCCACGGCACACTGGTTGAGAAAGACTGGCCTACGGTCAAGAGCTTAATTCTTTAGGGAAGTGCCAGTTCAAAATTAAATTCAAAATACATGTATGTAAATTCATTTAATGTATAGATTCATTTTATTTCTTTGGAGTAGGGGCAGGAGGCCTCTTTGGCAATGCTGACAACCTGTTAAGATCATACACATGCATAGGTTTCCTTTATTCTTATGTATGTATGTCAACGTTGACACTATAATGCAGTTTTGAGACTACTCAAAATAATGGTGGCCACAAAATGTATGCTGCCATTGAATGCTACAGTGTGCAATTAAGAGCATATAGGGCATTGAAAAGTCACAGGACAGTTCACGTTTAGTCCAATAATGCATCCTCAGATGCCAGTGTATCCCAGGTAAAAGCTGCTCCACAAAATGTGGAGTGCATTGCAGACACCCACCCACTGAAGCAAATTTTAGACTTCAAAACATGGGCTGGTGGAAAGTTTAGCTAACTATGGTTTGGGGGAGGATGTCTGGAATTATAACTAAATAATTATTCTTTAAAATAACCTTTGAAACTCAGAAAAGGGATGCCTTCAACTGAAGAGTACACATTGAGGCAAGCGGAAGGTATGCCATCCTTCTCAAAAGCACCTTCAGTCAGTTCCTCCCTCTTCCGGCATCCCTTTGTTGCTGCTCGATTTAATTGGAAGCAAAGGCTTTGATGCGTCCATGCACTGTTTCTATTTCTCAGAGATCATTCTATAGCATGCTTGGCAAACACAAGGAAGCTCCTTCTGTCTCACCTTCCTGGGCTTAATGAGATGCAAATGGGGCCTTTATTGCTCCATGTGATAGTAGCCAGCAGCCTCACGGAATAGCAGTAAATCTCTGGTCCCCCGTCTCCACCCCAATTAATTGCGTTGAAATCTCATTACAAAGAGAAGACGACTTCTTATTGACTTCACATGTGCAAATAAAGTTTTTTATTAGCCAAATAAGGGCTGCTCTGATTTACAGTTGCAATTTTCTAGAAGCCCCTACACAAGAGAATTGGAGAGGGAAGAAGCTGTCAGGTTTGCATGTTGTTTAGAAATGGTCAGAAAAGGACAAGGATGGCCCATGGGTCCCAAGCTGCATGCAATGAGTGTTTCTCTCTGTGTGTATGTGGTTCTCTTCCTCAATGTTTTTGAGGTCTAACTATTCTAAAGGCATGAGACCTTGTCTGATCATAGAAACTAAACACGGTCAGTCCTGTGAGTCTACCATTGAATGCATGTTGGATGGAAAACCTGGAAAGGTTAACCATTCAACTATAGGAGAGGAAATGACGTGTGTGTGTGTGTGTGTGTGTGTGTGTGTGTGTGTTAATTCTTGCCAATTTAGTTTTGTATTTTCTGCACTTTCTCCAACTATATACCCTAAAGCAGTGGTTCTAAACCTGTCGGTCCCCAGATGTTTTGGCTTTCAACTTCAAGAAATCCTAACAGCTGGTTAACTGGCTGGGATTTCTGGGAGTTGTAGTCCAAAACACCTGGAGACCCACTGGTTGAGAACCACTGCCCTAAAGGCACCAGCTCCCATCTGATGTTGGAAGCCAAGGAAGGTCAGCCCTGCTTAGTACTTGGATAGCAGACAATCCATGAATATCAGGTTGTAGACTATTGCAGAGGAAGGCAAAACAACTTCTGAGATTTCCAATAAAAGAAAGGAGGTCACTATAAATCAACAGGTGTGTGTGCATTTGCACACAATTACACACACAGGGGACACCCAGGATGTTTCGATATTTTCCCATCCTTGTGGGATGCTTCTCTCATGTCCCCACATAGGGAGCTGGAACTGATAGAGGGACCTCATCCACGCTGTCCCTGGATTCAAACCTGCAACTTGTCGGTCTTCAGTCCTGCTGGCACAAGGGTTTAACCCATTGCACCATTGGGGGCTCCTTTTTAAAATTTCAATTTTTACATTCACGTCTAAATGAGTATCTATTGGTTAGTTCTGCTCTTTCACTGACCTTAAGCAAAGATATTTCTTTACCTCATTTACATGCACTGAAAGAGCAGAATTAACCAATAGATACTCATTTATACATGAATGTAAAAATTAAAATTTAAAAATGTATGAGTATCATCTTAAATCCAACAGCCCAGACACATCTCCTGCTTCCACCGGATTTGATACTGGACTGAGTGAGCTCTTTGCTTCTGGAGCTGAAGGAAGTAACAGGAGGCTCTGAAGGTCATTTTCTAAAGCCTAGAATGAATTATGTTCAGTTTTGTTCTGGAGCATTTTGAAACAAGGCAATTTTAGTGTCTGTCACAGAAAGCCCAGTCAATAAATACCACAAATAAAATGCTATGCCTTTCCCATTTTTAGGAGGGAGATTTTATCATGATGGACTTCTCTTCCAAGTTTAAAGCATATAAAAACGTTGCTGTTGTAAGCAACTAGAATTTAAAATCCAAATCGTTTCCTAAAACTAAAACAACAGGGGAAAGCACACTCCACTCTGTACCGCCCTCTCAAAACTATTATTTAAAAAAACCATATTGAAAAATATTTCAGTGAATACAATAAAAGAATAAGGCTTCTCAGTGCATATAAAATATTCAACAATTGGTAAAATATTAAATAGTTCAGTTACTGTGTTTTTATTTAACATATGATATTAACAAGTCATGTATTTTCAAAGGCATTAAACAAACAGAGAAAGAACTTTTTGCAAATTAAACAATGAGATAGATAGTATATATGATATTAAAAACAGAAATTGATTTTTTAAATCATATATATGGACAGAAGCCTGGTAGCAGGAGCCTTGGGAGGCTGGGCGTATGACTCATAGCTTCAGAAGAGCTTTCATGGACTGCTGCCCTCATGGGAGCCTATGCTGAAATAAACTGGCTAGTCATCAATCCACAATTTCTTTTTTCCCTCCTTTCCTCCTTATATATTTAAACTAACCTAGCAGCTTATTTGAAAACCATTGATAGCAGTGGGATATGAATTTCATTTGGTTGTTTTATCATTGCTTTTTTATATGTACCATGCCAAGCATTGGATCTTGGGTGTTATATAAGCATGTGTGATTTTTATAGGTTTTGCAATACTTTACATAGAAGATTTCATAAGAGAGCTGCAGTGGTGCAGAGGGTTAAAACACTAAGATGCTGAACTTGCTGACTGGAAGGCTGGTAGTTCAAATCCGCAGGATGGAGTGAGCTCCCGTTGTTAGCCCCAGCTTTTGCCAACCTAGTAGTTTGAAAACATGCAATAGGTACCGCTTCAGTGGGAAGGCAATGGCACTCCATGCAGCCATGCTGACCACATGACCTATGAGGCATCTATGGACAATGCCGGTTCTTTGTCTTAGAAGTGGAGATGAGCACCCCCCTCCCCAGAGTCAGACTCGACTAGACTTAATATTAATAACAATAATAATACTTTATTTATATACTGCCCTATCTCCCTGAGAGGACTCAGGGCAGTTTCCAGCACAGGGCAAACCATTGCCAAACAACACAAAAAACATATAAAAATGAAAAATTATAAAACATAAACATGATCCTATTAAAACAATCACAACATTTAAAAGCCAAGGGGAAACCTTTGCCTTTACTAAGATTTCATTTTTAATAGTCACACCCCTATTATTTTCAACGTCTTTTTTGTATTACCTTACCCTGACATGCAAGCTCTCCTTTATCCAGCTACTGAAAGAATATTGGAAAATGTTCAAAAATGCTTTAAAATTTGTGTCAGGGAACTGTGATGAGAAAGATCCTGGACTGAGAAGAATTGCTACAATTTCAGACTTAATTCTGCACAACTACTCTGTGGTGTTTAAAAAAAAAATAACAGCAACTTCTGCACCTAAAAATGTTTGGTTTTGTGTGAATTTTCTGTTTAACATGTCTGCAACTACAACATTTGTGACTAGAAAACTTTTATTGTCATTATCATCATCACCACCACCATCATCAACATCACCATCACCATCACCACCATCTTATCTGTGAAGAAAACACTATTTCTGGCCAAAACTGGTGTTTTCTGCATGAAAAATGCCAGTTGAATTTTGTGCAGTATTGTGAATGCTAAGAAAACCACAGTTGTCTAAAATATTATCACTGCAATAAGAAAATTGCTAAAACTACACATTGATCTCTTTAAATACTAAATAATTACAATCTAAGCCTTTACCAACATGGAATCAAGTCCCTTGCCAGCATGCTGTCTCTTGTCTTGTACCATTCCTACTTTCTTATCCTTCATATAAGTTTTCCATGTTTATGGCATTTTGTCAGTTGTTGCTTTGAGAGCCATTCAGAATGTTGAGGGGTGGCTATGACAACCCTATAACAGTGGCTCCAGCTCTGTTAACATGACTGGAAATACAGGATGTGGAGAGGCTGACCAGCCAGCCAAGGATACCAGGAATATATTTGCTCTCTGAATGCACTGAAGCCATGGGTGATGCTCAAAATGGTTGCAGCCAACACACAATCAACACATAGGTGATTCTTAGCTGATATACAGTACGTAGTTTCTTGTGTGTGATCTATGTCTCCCAAATGGCACTGGGAAGGGAAAGCAGCTAATTTTCCCAAGTTTTATGGCCTGCATTTACACATTAGGCTATGAGACAAATCACATTGATGGATCCAGTACTAAGGGCAAGCTCACCCTTGTATTGCTATTGATCACTGGAACATAAAGTGGCTGAAATACTAATGCTGTCCCTAGTAGATGGAGAATGCCTAACAATCTCCATGAATTTAAAGCTGAAAAATGCCAACTGAAGATGAATATAAGCGAGGCTAGGATCTACTAAAACCTAAATCAGATGCATAAGTCCTTTCAATTGTCCCTGTTTTTCCAACCTCCAAAATTGATGTGAGAGCTTTAAATGTCAGCTGCCCCCTTGCAAACCATTGCAACCCAATTAGTGGTTGATTTTGTGTGTTTATTTATATCAGTGTTTCTCAACCTTCCTAATGCCACAACCCCATAATACAGTTCCTCATGTTGTGGTGACCCCCAATCAGAAAATTATTTTCGTTGCTACTTCATAACTGTAATTTTGTACATATCTGATATGCAGGATGTATTTTCATTCACTGGACCAAATTTGGCACAAATACCCAATATGCTCAAATTTGAATACTGGTGGGGTTGAGGTTATTGATTTTATCATGCGGGAATTGTAGTTACTGGGATTTATAGTTAACCTACAATCAGAGAGCATTCTGCACTCTAGCAACAATGGAATTGAACCAAACTTGGCACACAGAACTCCCATGACCAACAGAAAATACTGGAAGGGTTTAGTAGGCACTGACCTCGAGTTTGGAGTTGTAGTTCACCTACATCCAGACTACACTGTGGACTCAAACAGTGATGGATCTGAACCAAACTTGGCATGAATACTCAATATGCCCAAATGTGAACACTGGCAGAGTTTGGGGAAAATAGACCTTGGCATTTGGAAGTTATAGTTGCTGGGATTTATAGCTCACCTACAATCAAAGAGTCACTTAAACCCCATCAATGATAGAATTGGGCCAAACTTCCCACACAGAACCCCCATGACCAACAGAAAATACTGAAAGGATTTGGGAGAAATTAACAGTGATTTAAAGAAGATGTAGTTCACCTACTTCTGGAAAGCACTGTGTTCCTAAGACCACTGGAATTATGTGTTTTCTGATAGTTTTTGGCAGTCCCTCTGACACCCCCCCCCCCCACGACACCCCCAAGATCCCAACCCCCAGGTTGAGAAATGCTGATTTATATAATGCCATGGGCAAAAACAGTTCTGTAAAAGTGAATATGGCCATTCAGTAGTGGTGGATGAGAAATTAGTTTGAGTTTGTCTTGTAAGAGGAAACAGCAATGTTTTCAAATGTTTTCATATTTGGGATGGAAATAATTTTGAGATAAATCATGTCTGACTGTAGGAGAAATCATCCAAGTTCAGGAGTTTTAAATGTCCCAATTTCATTTGATTCTTCCTGCTTCATCTTCAGCTTTTTCAATTGCTCAGAGTGCAAAATTAGTTTGCACTACATTAACCTAGGGAAGAGAAAAAGAAGGAAGTCATTTCATGCGAAAGAAAATGTTTCCAACGTCTCCTGGCATGTTCTTTCATATTCATATTTTCTCCATCTTGATCACACTCAGTTGTTGCTTGGCCACATGAATCCCTGTTTTCATCAGCGAAATGTCGAAGGACATGGCTTTGGAGTTCATTCAAATTACATTTATTTTATTTTACTTGGAAGTTGACTTCCATTCAATTAGGGGCATCAGCTGGCTTGGCTCACTTCCATGCCTGATGACAATATGATAGATTAGCCTAACCTAACTGCACATCGCATCATATTTTAAGATCATTATATCTGATTGATAGCCTTTAGTCAATTGGATTTTGCTCATTGTACAATGAGGTGAAAAAATGCCACTACCATTAGTTCGTATTTAATGGATGAGCGAGAGAACATGTCCATTTTTAGCCCTAAACTCTAAAAGATCCATTGGAATTTTTTTTTGCCTGAAATAAGTTTCATTCTTTATTTTGGTTGCATCGCATTATTAGCAGCAACATTTCTGTAGAAATAAATGCAATAGCCTATATAGGTTGTTTCGTTAACATTGACAACCCACTCCTAACCATATACCAGTATTATACATTTTCAAATGAGAAATGTTATGAGAAATTATATGACAGGTAGCTCATAGCGAGAGCCCCCATGGCACAGTGGGTTAAACTGCTGAGCTGCTGAGCTTGCTGACCGAAAGATCACAGGTTCGAATCTGGGGAGTGGCGTGAGCTTTCGCTGTCAGTCCCATCTTCTGCTAACCTAGCAGTCCAAAAACATACAAATGTGAGTAGATCAATAGGTACCGCTCTGGTGGGAAGGTAACGTGCTCCATGCAGTCAAGCTGGCCACATGACCTTGGAGGTGTCTACGGACAATGCTGGCTCATCAACTTAGAAATGCAGATGAGCACCAACCCCCAGAGTTGACACGACTGGACTTAATGTCAGGGGAAAACCTTTATCTTTACTTTTAGCTCATAGCCACCATTTTAAAATACAAATTAGAGGACAGGCTCGTGTTTTTGTTTCTTTGGATGGGGATAAACTCAGCTATCATTTCTCAGGCAAAAATACCTTCTAATACTTCTATTGCAATTTTGCCAGCTTCAATACCTTTTCCACCCACTTTCTCTTTCCTAGACTAGTAGCATCAAGGCTACTCTGGCTCTGAAATTAGTGAGTTGAGGTTCTTTTTTTTTATCCCAGATTCTGCCAATCCTTTCTTTGCTACTGATATTGAGATGCATTTGACATTTATGTAGGTGATTTGGTGGAATGATGTTGCCTGTTAATGCAGGATAGAGAGCTGCAGGATAGAGGTAAGATTATGTGAGACAGTGCTTTGGAGGGAGATTTTGCCCTCCAAGAATATGTGAGAGAACTCACTGGCCATGTGAGAATTTAGGGCAGGTGTATTCCCAAGGTCTAGTGACTAAAGGATTAATAATTCCTGTCAGGGTGAAAAATTGAACTTCCTATCACATACCCGCTTACCTGCTGTATTGCTTTTCCTTCCCCTCTGCTAATTCTCACTGTGGCCAATGAAATCTGGAGCCAGCAAGTGAATAGCTGAAGTAGCAGAACCCACCCCAAACACATATAGATCACCAAAGGACATTCGTTTGTGCAAGCAATGCTACTGTCTGAGTTTCTGTCTGCTTTGCACCTTTTAATAAACTAGAAATTGTGAATAAAGGTTAACAAAGGTTAAGGATGAAAGTCCTGTAGGAAGTTTAGGGCCTGATCCAAACCTGACCTGGACAAGAAGGGACTGCCGTTTTGTTCTCTAATGCCAAGAAGAGACAATGGGGTCACTTTGGTTGGTGTCACCCAGGCCCCATCTACACTACCATGTATTCCAGTTTCTGAATCAAGAGTATCTGCTTTGAACTGGATAATCTGACAGTGTTGACTCATATAATCCAGCTCCAAGCAGATAATATGGATTCAGAAACTGGGATTATATGACAGTGTAGATTCAGCCTCAGTGTGGTAACTCATGGTGTCATCCCTAAAGATCATCTCCCAATACCTGACCAGATCACAATATTATTGCTATAATACCCCAGTGTCTTCAAGTATCCATATCTCTAATGCCAAGAGACAATAGAGTAACTAGGGTTGGTGTCATCTAGGCCCCATCTACACTGCCATGTAATCCAGTTTCTGAATTCAGAGTATCTGCTTTGATTGGATTATAGGGCAGTGTAGACTCTTATAATGCAGTTGAAAGCAGATAACCTGGATTCAGGAACTGGGATTATATGACTGTGTAGATCCAGCCTCAGTGGGGTAACACATGGTGTCGCCCCTCCCAGTATCAGACCAAATCAAAATATTGTCACTGAAGTATCCAGTATCTTCAAGTATCCATATCCCACAATCATCCTGCATCTGAAATCATGTGGAGAAAAGAGCAGAAAAAGGTCCAGAAATTCAGAATGTATGGCTAGCTCATTCGGCAGCAGGAAATGAGTCTTCCAGCAATCAGAATTGCAATTTAAGCCCATATGTACAATATACAGTATACTCAAGAATAAGCTGACTCGCATATAAACCAAGGCACCTAATTTTATCACAAAAAACTGGGAAAATGTATTGACTCAATTATAAGCCGAGGGTGGAAAATGCAGCAGCTACTGGTAAATTTCAAAATAAAAATATATACCAATAAAATTACATTAACTGAGGCATCAGTAGGTTAAATGTTTTTGAATATTTACATAAAACTTTTTAAAGATAAGACTGTCCAACTCTGATTAAATCACTATTGTAACCTTCTTTAATGTAAACGTGCTTATGTATCCTTCCAATAGTAATAACAAAGTAAAATAATAAATGTAATAAAAATAATAATAGAGTAAAATGATGTAAATGTAACAATACCAATAATAATAGAGTAAAATAGCTGCTGGTGGAGCAGTCGGGGATATAGCGGGGAGAAAAAAACAAACCAGAAAGTGTTTTTAAAAAAGAAATCTATTGTTTAAAGAAAAGAGGATATGAGGTGAAGCAAGGAAACACTCTCTAATTGTATGGGAGGGAAGGGGGAAGCTATCTTATCATGCACAAGGGAGAGGGCAAGGCATTGACATGAACCTGTTAGCAACAACGTGTGGTGTTTACAGTGGACTTTGCAGAGGATGCTTCAACTGTACATCATAAAAAAACAAACATCCTGTTTAACAAGTCTTGCAAATACTGATTTATTATCAATAAATGTTTGATTTTTCTATTTTATATATTTATTTTATATACCTACGTATATACCTGGGGTCAGGGAAAAAATTATTTGGTAGAGAGGGGTCATCAGTGGAAAAGATTCAAGAAGCCCTGATCTAAAGGACCAATTTTTTAAATTCATAAAATGATGTTTTGTGGGGGAAATAGTGTACGTCCTTTGAAAACTAATAAGGTAATGTGTGTATGCGTGTGTGTGTGTGTGTTAGCTCACATCTCCCAAAGAAACCTTAGCTATTTTGTGCTTTATTTTCATAAATGTTCATTACTCCAGGAGGAAATGAATCCAGCATGAAAGAGAAGAAAAAAAGAAAGAGAAAATGACTACAAAATAGCCGGTTCTTATGGCTGTTTTGTGCCAAAGCTTTTCCTGCCTCCTATTTATGAGAAACTGGGGATTTGACTTAAATATACCTGCTTCCACTGCCACCCCTAAATTGCCTTTTAAAACCCTTTAATGGCTCACAAAACCCTGGACACGGCACATTGGTTTTATCCCAGCGTTTATCGCTGGCTTTAATGCGTGTTGTAATCTCAGCCTGATTTTTAATGTGTTAAACCAGGCTCGAGTTGTTGCATAACAGGTGGCTGAGGCAAAGATATTTGAAACTCCAGTAGTTCAATGCCTGGAGTTTCCTTGACAGGGAAAATCTTATATATTTCCAATGTGGCTTTAAAGTCTAGGCACTCATCATGACAGTCCTTATAGCAGTTCTTTCTGTTTGTCATTCCCACCCTGTCTTTATCCCTTTCCCCCTAGCATTCATGTTGCAGTTTTAAGAGATACATTGAACACATTTGAGCTGAGTTCCTGCTAGGAATGAGAGTGGGTAGACATGGATAGCAGACTTTAAAGCCAGCTCACATACAAAAGCCAAGCTTTGTCCTCTTCCATTGTTCTCAGCTTAGTCTCTTTCCCTTAAGAAACAGCAATGATCTGAGACTTCAGCTGGTTTTTTGAGACCTAGTGACTCTATCCATGCTCTCTTTGGCTGAAGTGAAGTGCCATCGGAAAACTCCAGATGCCCACATATCTAAAATTTTACATGAAGTTAACTGTCACAGGAAATTCGTAGATGCCTGCACATGATGCCTAGTGTGGGATGCTTCTGGATTGCACCGATCACAGTAGCATGGCCAAGAGTTAAAGATAATGGGAGCTGCAGTTTATTATAACCTGGACAGCCACAGTTGTCCAGCCCCCATTTAGATTTTCAATGGTCAGCGCTAACACTTTGAAGTGAGTCTAGTTATCAACTTGAAGCCAGTGTGGATCTTTTAACACAAGTATCTGCTCATAACAAGGTAAGTAAAAGTAAATGTTTTCCCCTGACATTAAGTCCAGTTGTGTCCGACTCTGGGGGTTTGTGCTCATCTCCATTTCTAAGCCAAAGAGCTGGCATTGTCCGTAGACATCTCCAAGGTCATGTGGCTGACCGCATGGAGCACCGTTACCTTCCCACTGGAGCAGTACCCATTGATCTACTCACATTTGCATGTTTTTGAACTGTTAGGTTGACAGAAACTGGGGCTGACAGCAGAAGCTCACACCGTTCCCCGAATTTGAACCTGCAACCTTTTGTCAACAAGTTTAGCAGCTCAGCAGCTTAACCCACTGCACCCCCGGGGGGTGGGGGGGTGGGGGGTGTCATAACAAGATGTCCCACATTCAACAATCTAGCTGATGTATTATGCACTTGTTTTATCCTCCACCACCTCGGTTGCTTTTCAAAAACCTTATTATTGCAGAATATTTTTTTAAAAGAAATGTCCAAGGTTCAAAGGAGCGTCACAATATTTTTCCTTCTCCAGAAGAGGGTGCAGCAGGCACACCAACCCAAATAATTCATGAGAGTGTCATGAAATGCCAAAAGAACAATGCATCATAATGGAGAGAGATCTCTCTGATATGCCACATATCCTTTCACATAAACAGGAAGATGCTTCATATCTGAAGGAATGTTCTATCCATAGCTACGCTATCAATGAGTAATGAACTCACTCCAGTTCTGCATGAATCCATTCCTTGTTTCTCTTCCTTCTCTTCATCCACATGTGTTGGTTTATCTCTTGTATAAAAAAGGGGGGGAGAGGGGGATTTCCTTGCCCTCTGCATCTACTTTTCCTTTGAAAGGTTGGCTGTTTTCCATCTGCTGTTTTTCATATGTTGTGTGCTGAATGTCAATATTGTGGATCTGATATTGTAGATCAGTCTGCCCCCGCCTTCCTTCCCTATGGCATAATTCTGCCTTGTGATTTCTTTGCTTCTGCCCTACATCCAGCTTCCTCTGCTCACCCCCATCCCGCTATGCTACAGTGGGAAATGGGGGTGGGTGGGGGGTGCTATCTATCAAGTTGCTGGTCACAAAAGTGGAGAAATAATAACCTCATTTGGAATAGAGATGAGGAAGAATAGAATGGAGAATATTTTATACATGTTCTGCTTATTATTTTCACTTGTAGAACTGAGAGGTTTTTCATGACAACTGATGGGTGCATCTCCACTGTGGAATTAATGCAGCTTGATCCCATTTTAATTGCCTTGGTTCAGTGCTATGGAATCAGGGGAGTTGTGGTTTGACAAGTTCTTTAGCCTTTCATGCCGAAAAGTACTGGTGTCTTATTGAATTACACTATGAAATACAATTTTTGTTCCCGGGTTATTAATATCATTTCCTAATTGGTTCTATTATAAAAACATGGAAGAGGTTTATTAAATTGCAAAAACGTTTGTTTTTGTGGGACACCCTTCAGCACATGTTGATATAGTTTCTCAATGAATCTCTAATAGAGGCTCAACCAACACAGTTTGTGTCGGCCACAAAAATGAAGTTTCTGGGGTATAACAACTACTTTCAAAGTAAGTTCCATACAATTAAACAGTTCAAATTTTGTTACATAGTGTTATAAATCCCATTATTCCACAGCATTGAGCTTTGGCAGCTAAAGTTCTACCTTGAGATACACCTCAAGACAGTTAATCTGCTTGAGGTTTTAGTCAGGTACTGTCCAATGTGCTGAATACTATCCTCAAATTTAGACTAAAAACCAGTTGAACCATCTGTTGCTACTGGATATTTTTTGGCAAGAATCTTCAGACAGAAACTAATCCATCCCCACTGAGCTAGAAACATATCTTTCTCCTCGTTAGCACTGCAATTCAAATAATGTTAAATGTTGAGATTTAGCAATCTTTACAATTGTAGAAAACATGTAGAGACAGGCCAAACTAGAGGTGAAATATCAATAACCCTCTAAACAATTATACTGGCCAACACACATTTGGTGCCTCAAATGTTTCTGGGTACATTTGATCTGCTGATTCCAAAAATGGCTATCACCTCTAGTTTCTGAAATACACAGAATATGGAACATCTACCAGTCTCCAACCACTTGCCCATAGAAAACCATATCTAAGAACTCAAAGCTGATGCAGTTTATCCAATGAAAATTTCTGAATCAGCACCCCCTAAATAATTCTAGGAACCAAGATACCAAGATTGTTTTTGTTGGGCTGTGTTATCTTCACTGTTCATGCTGTTTGATTAGATTGGAAGTCAAGCTGCAAGTTTCCCTTCTCCAATTAAAAGTTGAATATCTGTTTAAAGGAGGAAAGATAAGATTTTTTTCTGAAGTACATCAAAAACAAAGAGTAAGTACTCTTGATCCTGCCTGTTGAACAGAGCTATCATTATAAAACTGTGCAGATATATTGAACCTTCAATTCCTTTGAAGAAGTAGATGAATGAAACAAATAGGTTGGGTTTTCCTCCTATGGAGGTCTGCCTGAATTAGGTTCATTTGCATCTTTTCGGAAATTTCCCAGTACAAGTGGGATGATCAAAAAGAATGAGGTGCTTTTTTTCTCTTTGGGCTATCAGCCAAGATTGTGCTCATCAAGGATATTCTATTTCATTTTTTTCTTTATCCCTGATATTTGTGTACCTTCCCAACCACTGTCAACATACACACCAAAATGTAGCTTTCTCTGCTGTATGAATCGTGCTTAATACTCATTCGACTGTTGAATAAGGTCCCCACTTAACATTCCTTTCTTGCCCTTGAGATTTCCTTTTAAATGCTGATACCCACTTTTTGTTTCTAACTACCTTTGACTTTGTCATATGCCCACCAAGAACATACTGCTTCATGGGGGGAGGGGAACCCAGTGCTCCCCAACTCCCAACCTTGAATTGCCCAGCTCCAGCTGAGGGCAATCACATGGGAGGAAACGTGGAGTGTGCGGCTTCCCCCCATAGATTCCAATGGCAACACAGGAAGCCTCCTGTGTTGCCTTGACAGCAGTATGCACTGGCTCCACCCTCCTTCACTATGAAGCCATGCCAGCATCTTCTAATGGGAGCTGATGGGCTTCATGGGTGACCTAGGCTAAATCAGTGTATGCCACTGATATTAGCCCCATGTGAGGAGGTCCTTAGTCACTTAGCCGCTGGAGGTGCTTTGCTTCATTGAGGGGTGTGGAGAACCTGCTGTCCCATGCCCCGCATTGCCCAGCTCTAGCTGAGGGCAATCAGGTGGGTGAAAGTGTGGAGCATGCAGCTTCCCCCTATGGATTCCAATGGCAACATGGGAGCCCCCTCTTGTTGCTATGGTGATGGCATGCACTGGCTCCAGCCGACTTCACCCATGGAGTTGCACAGGTATCATTTGATAGGAGCTGGTGGGCTCTGTGGGTGACCTGGGCTAAACTGGCGCATGCCTCTGATTTTAGCCCCATGTGAAGAGGCCGTAAGTGATCCCATTTGGGCTAAAGCCTTGTCACTGCTCACCAGTTGAATTCACCATCCAAGGGGAGTGATAAAAAAACAAGATTCAGGTACAGAAGAGAAAGAAAAATCCCATTTAATCAGTCAATGTCTACTTTGAAATGACAGAAAGTCATCCAAAGAGCCACATTACATCCTGGTGAGCAATCTTTTACTACAGGAAATTTTTATTATATGTAGATTGTAGAGGTTTCACATGTGTGTGCCAAAGCAGGATTGGCTTTGCTACAACATTGTGCTTTCTGGTTTTGCAGCACTTCTGGCTAAGCAAGCTAGGGTGTCACTGCAAAAAGGCACCTGCAAAGCTTGAAAAGATTTCTTGATGGGCTACTAATACCAGAATCCATTAATCAACAGGGTTTGCTTTTCCATTTGGAAAATATAAACTGGCTAGAGAATTACAGTTTAGTCCTCTTTATTGCTTTTTTTCCTGTTCCTCTATATTGCTTTTCTTGTATTATTGCTTTTTCCTCTTCCCATCAAACCCATGGGCCATTCTGGGTGAAATCAAATACATGAGTCCAGTTTGAAAGTTTTGTGACTTTTCCTTACCATTAAATTGAAGATGGCATGCATACTGTGGAGTGATTTTGAGATCAAGATATTTCTCCCCACTATCTCCTTCTTTACTTCACCTGCTTTCTATAACATCTTACCTGGGAAAGGGCACTGGAGATCATTATTATTATTATTATTTTATTTATTCGGCTTCTATGCCGCCACTCCCAGCGGGCTCGGGGCAGCTCACAACACCAAACAACAGTGTAATAAACAACAACACAAATTAAAAACATAGCATAAAACATCATGGCATGGAACAGCGATTAAAACACCTAGTGTGGAAAACCAACACAACAGGGAGTAATATAACAGCAGGGAGGGGGTGCACACCAATGAGACCTACACATCAAAAGCTCGCTGGAATAGGTAGGTCTTGCACGCCCGCCTGAAGGGAAGCAGGTCGTGGATGGTGCACGTTTCCACGGGGAGGGCATTCCAGAGTGTAGGTGCAATCATTGAGAATGCCCTTCGGCGAGTGGCTGTCAGTCTGGCTGCTTTTGCAGAGGGAATGGTCAGGAGATTAGTATCCTCAGAGCGAAGTGATCTCATAGGGCAATATGGGAAGAGACGGTCCTTCAGATACGCTGGCCCCAGGCCGTGCAAGGCCTTAAAGTTAAGAACCAACATTTTGAAGGCGATCCGGTGCTCGATTGGCAGCCAGTGCAGATCCTGCAAGATAGGTGTTATGTGGCAACCTGCTGGCATGCCAGGCAGGAGCCGGGCGGCAGTGTTCTGCACCAGCCTGAGCTTCTGGGTCACCAACAGGGGGGCCAGCCACCTTGCCTGTCTGAGATGGAAAAAGGCAGACTTGCTGACCGCAGAGACCTGGGTCTCCATGGTCATCTGGGAATCCAAGTGGACCCCCAGGCTCTTTACAGAAGCCAATTGGCATAATGCCACACTGTCCAGGGTCGGAAGCTGGACATCCCTATCACCCGAGCGACGCAGCCACAAGATCTCAGTCTTCGCCGGATTCACCCTCAACCTACTGGCTCGCAGCCATCCAGTAACGGCCTCGAGGCAGCGTTGGAAATTATCGGGGACGGATCCGGGCCTGCCCTCCATCCTCAGAATGAGCTGAGTGTCATCAGCGTACTGATGACACTCAAGCCCAAAACTCCGCACCAGCTGTGCAAGCGGCTGCATGTAGATGTTAAATAACAGAGGTGAGAGAATGGCCCCCTGCGGGACTCCACAAACTAATGGGGAGCCCTCGAACACCACCTCGCCCCTCCTCACATGCTGAGACTGCTGGTGGAGGAAGGAGGTCAGCCATTTCAGGGCTGTCCTCCTCACTCCAGCCATGGCCAGGTGGTGGATCAAAAGATTGTGGTCGGCCGTGTCAAACACAGCCGTGAGGTCCAATAACACGAGCAGCGCAGACCCGCCTTGGTCGAGCTGGCAGCGAAGTTGGTCTGTGATGGCGACCAGGACCGTCTCCGTCCCGTGCCCCAAACGGAAGCCAGACTGGAAGGGGTCAAGCCATGTTGCATCATCTAAGAAGGACCGCAACTGCTCCATTGCTGCCCTCTCAACTACCTCCTCCAGGTACGAAAGATTCGACACTGGTCAGTAATTGGAGGGAACCGCCGGGTCTAATGACGGTTTTTCAGCAATGGAGCTACCACCGCCTCTTTTAAGCACTCTGGAAACACTCCTTGCTCAAGGGAGCTATTTACAATATTCAACAGAGACCCACGTAACCCCTCCAGGCAAGATCTAACAAGCCAGGAGGGGCACGGGTCGAGGGAGCAGGTGGTAGGCCTGGTTGCAGCCACAATCTTATCAACAGCACCTGCGTCCAGTGGCCAAAACCGGTCGAGGGTGGGCCCGGCGGAGGGCCACAGGGTCTCAAGCTCCCTTACTGTATCAACCGTGGCAGGAAGGTCCCGGCGGAGGCTCAATATCTTGTCTGCGAAAAAACTCTGAAAAGCACAGTCGGTAAGGGCCTGATCACTGTTTTTGGGACAGTAGGGACCGTCATCAAAGACCAAATTACTTTGAACAATTGGGCTGGGTGTGAGTTGGCAGACGCTATCGAGGCGGAGAAGTACACGTTTTTTGCCGCCTTGACAGCACACTCATAAGCTTTTTGGAATAGCTGACAGGCTGATAGTGAGGCTCCGTCATGGAGTTTCTTCCACACGCACTCTAGCCGCCTCCTCTCTCGCTTCATCGACCTAAGATCTTCCGTATACCAAGGGGATCGATGTTTGCGGGGTTTGCATTTAGTATCTCCAGCCAGAGAGCTTCTCTGATGCCTCTGTCCAAACTGCCATGGCAGTTAATGTGGAATCACAGTGATATAATTGTATAGTGGGAAAGTCTCCACAGCTTCTATAGTTTTAGTTCTGTTATTCTTTTTTCCTTTTATGATAATAACCATTGTATGGAATCCCGGGATCTAGACTTTAAGGAGGGGCAGTTAGGGTTCTCAGCCTGAAAGCTGAATTGATTATTATTATTATCATGACATCTTCGGTAGCTTTTTTTAATGGGTTGTTGTAGGTTTTTCGGGCTATATGGCCATGTTCTAGAAGCATTCACTCCTGGCATTTTGCCTGCATCTATGGCAGGCATCCTCAGAGGTTGTGACCTTCACATGGGTGAAGGATTCTTGCCATAGATGCAGGCGGAACATCAGGAGAGAATGATTCTAGAACATGGCCATATAGCCCGAAAAACCTACAACAACCCAGTGATTCCAGCCATGAAAGCCTTTGACAATACAGATCTTTTTAATGTTTTTAATTTCCGATAGGGGATTGTCACCATATGTATTTGGGAGCCATCTATATTGGTCTTAGGAAAAATGCACACTCACACTCATCACTTTTATGATGTTTGCCAGTCTACCCAAAGGGAAAAGACAAACCTAGAAAGGGAAGAAATAATATAAATGCCCCTGTCAGCCAAACAGTTCCACTACTTCCATCTTATGAACCTTGATTCTGCTACAAGTGCAGATGGTATTTAAAATAGACAACATGCAGTTGAAAAGCGAACATTATGTGGTGAATGTGCTTCCCTCCAGATTTGCATGTTCGCTTTTGGCACATTTAATCAATGTGTTACATCTAGAAATCTCTAGGTCCACTATGGCAAGTCTATGGTAAACTTCCACGGGATGGGTGTTGACTATTGAGTCACTTGGAAAGTTCCAAAGATTCCTAGAGACATGTTCTCTCGGGTAAAAAAAAAGGTGGGTTATTTTTTATTCATGGGATTTCCACTTTCCCAGGGGTCCCTACCCCCCAATAGAAGTGGAGGGCCTACTGTATTTCCAGGATAGGCTTCAGCACCTTGGATGGTTATTAAAATCTCTATTAGAACTCATAATAGATTCAGTGCTTTAATAATATGGAAGCCACCAGTTGTCACTGTAAACTCAGGAACCAACTTTTTGGATTTGAACAGTATTCCCTAGTCTTTGATCCTCCGGGTGTTGGGAACATCAGGTCACAACTTTGCCAACTGCTAAGAATTCTGGAAGATGAAGTCCAAAACACCTAGAGGACCAAAGGTTGGGAGCAACTGTAGTAGAATGTGGTCCAGCCCAAAGGATGCCTTTTCACATGGTGCCGACCACCGATGATTTTACAGAAAATCATATGAATGTAAGTGAGAACAGTATCTTGCCTCTTGACCAAACATAGTAGAAAAATTATACATCTTGAGTACCTCTGGGGTGCAGGTGACAGTAGTGAGTCATTACCTAACCTTGGCTGAGACGGAAAATAATTGGGCAGGAGGAGGTTGCCCTCTAAAGAGATCTGTAAACCAGATTGCTAAGCTTGAGTTTGTGATGATTACAAGCAGTTAATCATCCCAGCTGGATTCATTAGCTCAGTGCCCTCTGTTTAAAGTGGAGCAGTGCATTGTCTGACATTTTGCTCTTGGCACTTTAATTTACACTGGTTGGTAGAGTGAAGTACCTCTGCTTGCTCCTCTTGAATTGCAGCTGCTACCTGAAATGCACCTAGGCTAAGCCTCTGTCAATACCATGATAGGACTGCCAGGGCTGGCTTCAACTAGTCTTATCATCTTGGTGCTCTCTTCCCCTTCTTCATACAAGGAGATCATCTCAAACTTGAACATGGCACAACTTTTGAAAAATAGCTGCATATAGTTAGAGTCCTTGACACAACTGATCTTGGAGGTCCTGCTCTGCGAAACCTGGATGCAAATTGGAGGTGGACTGTGGTTATTTAATAAGGACAGAATTGCTCTCCATCCATATGATGATCTATTTATATAATGGTAGTTCAATCACGGGACCCAGCTGTTACTAGACTACCACTCACAGAATCCATGTCTTTGGGCAGCATTGTCTGAGATTTCTGAAAACTGGATATAAAAAAATATATGGGAATTCGCTGTTCATTTGGTTACTCAATGTATTTTAAGTTGAATCATGGCATTCTGAAAGTTTAGGTTAAGCTGTGTTGTACCAGGGCTGGCCAGAAGCTATGCCATGAGAGGGCAACTCTGTCCTCCAGGTGTTTGATGTTCAGACTCCCATAATCCTACACTATTGACCATGCTAGTTGGAGCTGATGTACTTTCCAGATGTTTTGGACAATGAGATAGTCAGTTCCTCAATGAAACCATCTTTTTGGTACTGCTATAGATCTCAAGGCAGAACTTGACAAACTTCCTTTTTTGGGTAGACAACTCTCAGAATTCCCTTGTCAGCATAGCTTGCTGACTGAGGGATTCTGGGAGGCGCAGTCCAAAACATGTAGCTTTCCAAAGCTGTGTTTTGAGGTGTCTTTCAAACTTGAATGCTCCTGCTTTCTCTTTCTACATCTCTGTATACTTGCGTTTTAATGACTCTTCTGCTTATCTCACAGGAGGGATCCCCAAGAAAGTTGTTCTTATCTTTCTTATCTTGGCTTTTTTAAGGTACATATGCTGCACACAGACACACAAAGAACAGTGTGCATGGGATAGAAACCGATTAAACTTTTATTATAACATGGAGCAAATGCTTCTTAAACAGCTCCCTTCAGAAGCTATGTTCATGACTATAAAGTATCAGCAAGGGCACTGTTAATAAATAAATAAACATGGTCTGCAATTGCATCTCTTTAATGCCCTTGAAATAAAATAACTTTACCGCCTGTGCTGAAAGGAATTGAAGAGGGAACTCACTGCTGTGTGAGAAAAGAGAGGTCCGCTTGAGCGATTTGGGGGAAAGAACTGGGGAGTGGAATAAAACAAGTAGCGGCAGATGTGAGTTGAGCAAAAGTCGTTATTTTGAACTCAAAATGTGCTGAGGGAAGCCTGTTCTCAGCAGCATTTACATAATTGTCCTAAATATGCTTTGCAGCCCCAGAAAGCAGCAGAGTGGGATGGGATAGCTGGGGAAAAAGTATAATAGAATAATTGATGTTAAAGTTGCAAAGGCTGCTGGGTAGCTAAGAACTGAAGGGGAAGCTGAGACCTTCTGTGTTGTCTCAGAAAGAAAACAGAGAGGACAAAGAGCTAGCCAGAGACAAAAAATGGGTTGACTCTGACTAGGAATGGCAAGGAAATTATGTACAGATGTGAAACACTCTTCTTAGCACACTTCCCCAATCTTTTATTTCCTTATCACAACTAGATTCTAGAGCAGCTATTAGTGAAGTATATGAAACTAAATAGCATTTCCTAGCCCACCTTTTGGTCTTGACTTGGCCAGCACTCCCTGCAAGTGATGGCCCTCTGTTGTCTTGCCAGGCATGATGCAACAGATTGGCATGTCTACCTAACTCCTTCCAAAAATCTCAGCTGCAAGATACCTGTCACATGCTTCCTCACACCTGAGATTGTTCATGGAGAGGTGGGGTGGAAATGTCAGTCTAGTGCACCCCAGTCAACAGGAAAGCAGGCCCCACTGATCTCACTGCTGTATGACAAATCTGGATCAGGGGACTTTTATGATCCCTGTGTGTTCCCTACACAATACATATAAGTTGTTAATACAAATCAATTACAAATGCATAACACTAGGTTAAAAATTCTTAACAGCAGTTGTGAATTGCCACTCATGTTTATTCCAAATTGATAGGTAGGGAATGGTTACATTGCAGCTCTCAGGATCACCTAGTCAGTATAAACACTAAGAGCTGTAACACACCCATGCCTGCATTTTGCATTTATAGCCTGCATTTCTTCCCTCGCGATGGATGTACTGTATGTGGGGAATATCTTCATACAGTGGAAACAGGAAACTGAATAATAGTGAACCCTACTAAAATGAATTATTTCAAGCAGGAGTTACATAGAGTCACCTGTGGGGGGTCTAGAAATTTCCTATATAAGATGTGGATAGGTGAAACATGAGTATCGATCCAGTGGGAACTGGGGAGGGGGCAAATTGGACATTGACAACCTCCCATCCAGGGGCTCACCAAACTAACACCTGCTTAACTTTAACACACTGGCTGGCCATGTTCCTTTCTGACCATGCCTGGAGACCTAGAAAATGGAATTTGAATCTTGGCCACGGTAGTCCATGCTCTGGTTACATCCCATATAGATTACTACAACGCTCTCTATGTGGGGCTGCCTTTGAAGACTGCTCGGAAGCTTCACTGGGTCCAACGGACAGCAGCCAGGTTGATAACAGGACCGGCACTCAGGGAGCGTACAACTCCCCTGTTGTGCCAGCTCCACTGGCTACCAGTTTGCTACCGTGCACAATTCAAAGTGCTGGTTTTGGCCTTTAAAGCTCTAAACAGTTCTGGTCCAACTTACTTGTCCGAACGCATCTCTCTCTATGAACCCTCAAGATGCTTAAGATCATCCGGAGAGGCCCTCCTCTCGGTCTCGCCTGCTTTGCAGGAGCGTCTGGCGGGGACGAGAGACAGGGCCTTCTCAGTGGTGGCTCCTCGGCGTTGGAACTCCCTTCCTAGTGACATCAAATCGGCCCCCTCCCTCCTGACATTTCGTAAGAAAATCAAGACTTGGCTGTTCGAGCAAACATTCGCAGACGAACTTTAATTAATCAAGATCAAAGAATTAGTATGACGACGAAACGGAAACCGATTTTAAGATTGTGGAGCTGAGATTTGTATTTTGTAGTTTTAACTGTTAATTTATATGGTTTTATATGACTGTTTTTATCTTATTGTGATGTGTTGTATGTGAGCACTTGCTGCCGCTTGTTCACCGCCTCAAGTCGCCTTCGGACTGAGAGAGGCGGTATAGAAGCATAGCAAATAAATAAATATGTAAGCTAGGCAACAGAAAAGGAGATCTATGGTGGACTTTTATAATGTAGGTGCTGTCATTATGTTATTGTTAGCTACCATAAGTCTTTGCGGATCCCCAGATGTTTTGGCCTTCAACTCCCAGAAATCCTAACAGCTGATAAACTGGCTGGGATTTCTGGGAGTTGTAGGCCAAAACACCTGGGGACCCACAGGTTGAGAACCACAGCTCTATATGGAGAAAGATGGGATAGAAATGAAGTATAAATAAATATGTTCCATGAGACTTATTCACAGAAAGGAATGAGTAAGGTTGCAACTTGAGGTGAATGTACCATACATGTTCATGGATAAGGACGGAAAAGGTGATGAATGTTTGAAAATGATGCATGTGCAGTGCAGCTTTTTGCATTGCCCCAACACAAGAGAAGGAACCTAAGAAGCAGTGGAAGGCTATATTAGACAGTAAGAGATCAAGTTGTGAGTGCTACATCTTGTTCATCTTCCTATCGTAATATTTCTTTCTAGCAAGCATGGGAAACTACCCAAAATCTAAGGACCAAATGTTCTATTTACCGAAGGCTGCTCTCGCTGCCCCATCCTGTTAATTCTTTTTCTTAGATTTAAAAATCATTATTTTATCCTAAACATTATGGACACACATGCATGCAGACCAAATTTTTTAAAAACCACACAGATATGGGTCATATCTAAATGGTGCTGGAGGAGGATGTGAGGGAGGGCTGCCTCACAAAGGCTACTCCAGCTGGCTCTGCGCGATGCTGGCTATACGTTCAGCAGCTGCAAAACTAGAGGCCAGATCCATTTCTGCTACCATATAATTCAAATTACAGTAATTTCAGTAGATTCCTCAGTAAAGCAGTGTGGCTGATTTTTTTCACTATCTACTGATGCAGATAGTGCCCACTGAACTGAATTAGGAATGGCTTCACACAGTATTTTCTGACTGACAGAACATGAGCGGTTGTGATTGTGGTACTGAAAAAGCAAATATTGCTTTATTGATCAATGAAAGCAATAGACCCCCAAATCCACAATTGGGCAGTGCTTTTAGAAATAGCAGGCGATTTTTTTCCTGGAGGTTCTTAAACAGAGCTTGAGAAAACTGTTTTTTGTACTACAGTAACCAGAAAACCCCAGAAAGGTGTGAGAGTTAGAGTCCAAACAAACAGCTTTTTCAACACCTGTTTCCAATCTGTGCAGATCCAACAGGCCATTCTGTGAAACAAGGTGGGATTCCTGACTCAGGTGAATGAGAACAGATGGAAGATCTCAGAAATATACACTAAAGATGTGCTCATCTGCAGCTGGTCTCAGCCCACTGCTGGCCAGCCTGCTGTTACTATCACTATCTAGTATCTACACCACAATCCACATCCTCCTCTTCCTCCCTCTCTACACACATACAGACCTATTTGTACCATGCCCCAGAGATAAAGCTAGCATGCCTGACATCTTTGGGCAGGCGGAAGGGGGGGGGGGGGGAGAGAGATTAAGAACTATGGCCTGGCATTCGTAAGTGCCTCCCTGCCACAGCACATCAGATTATGATGTTCCAGTTCAAAAAAGTCATCTAACCTGACCATTCTAATGCCTAGTAAGGTGAAAGAGAAGAAAGAGAAGATAGATGGCACAAGAAATGGTGACTGGGAATGTATTGGTCTGTCTCAGGTGGCAGGACACCGTTAGGCTATTTCTAGTGCAGAATAATTCTGAGTCTATGCTGGGGAAGGCAGCAGAGCAACTTGCGCTTAGCATATGCCACTTGGTGTTCTGCAGTTACGATGAACCACAAAGTTTGTTTTTTTCTGTATTAAAAAATAATAGCTGGCCCTCTACATTTGCATGTTTTACTTTTTTGGATTTGATTATTCATTTATTTGATTCATATGTTCTGTCTAGGAATCTTTAAGTTTTCCGGCATGACTATAGTCAATGTCTGCCAGAGTTGCACTGGAGGAACTAGAGGTTCCTAGAGAGAACACTTCTGTAGATATTTGTAAGTCCTCCAGTGTAATTCTATGATCAATTTTCAGCAAAGGTTGATTATAGTAACATTGGAATGTGGGAGTATTTGTAATTCGTGCTGGAGGTACAGTAAGTACCATGGCGAGTAGGAGGATGTAGTGCTCCGGGCGTGCCCAGCGTCCTGTATTTTTCATCCGGAGCACTACGTCCTCCTACTCGCCACGGTACCTACCTCCAGCACGGATTACAAATACTCCCACGTTCTTTAGCGCATTGGCGCAGACAAGACATTGGATACCACTTGGACTGGGAACTCCATTTGTACTTACCTATACAGACTTACTTGAACTCCTGGATATTTTTCCCCTTTCCTCGTGCTCCTTTCCTCCACCTTGGACTCCGTTGCATTGTAATTAAGGTACTGTACCGCCAGCAGTAGCACTGGTATATCCTCATTGGTTATACCGGATTATTTGATTGTAATTGTGAATGCACTCTATGTTTGTGATATATTAAGATGTGTTTTGGTGAATAACTCACTATTATATTATATATGATCTTTTTTACGATACAACTGGTTCCCCGTGTTTTAGTTTATATATTTTCTACAGCCCAGTACGTGTTCTATCCCTTATCCCAGTTCTATCCCTTACTTGGCAACCTTCCCTAGAGGTTAATCATAGTCCCTGGTATTCATCCATGTCATATCTTGACTTGGATTCTGTCCAGCTTCATCTTCCAGCTGTTACGCGTAGTTCTTGTTTTACCTTCCCTCAACTACATTAATGAAACATTAAATACCCAAATACTTGGGGGAGGTTGATCTAACAATTGTTCTGCAAAATTTTTTTGTGTGTATGTGTGTGTGTATCTGCATGCCCTTTTTAAAGGCTTCAGTGTGGTATCTATCCATTCTAACTATGCATAGGAGTAACAGAGAGAGAAAGGGAAGGATATTAATGGGGTAGTAAATCTTCAATTGGCTTGTTCATCAGTGGTGTTCTCCTCACCTAGAAAACCAGTAAGATGTTTTCTGTTGGTCTCCAGAGAGCTTTTCATTTGCGAGAATGCTTTTTGCATAAATTGTATAAATTGCCTTGCAGAGTGAGCATAACTGTTGCCTTGTTTTACAGGCTCTAAAAAGGACAGAGAATCAAATCTTTGTGTCCTTTTGTTCCCTCAGCCATAACTTCTCATACTTGCTGCTTTGTGTATGTGTGTGCTTAGCTTCACAAAAGCACAAGGGCATTTTTGCAACAAAAAAAACCACCCAAACTAAAACAAAAAACAGAAACCTTGGCTATGTGCCAAGACAAGTTGTTTAGTTGAAAATGAGGGGGATTTTTCTACCGATCTTCGCATCCCCTGATGTACACTATTTGTATGTATTTACAAACTAATATGTGTTTGTTTACCTTTCTGTTGTCACCAGCAATTCTTACGATCTTGTCATAGTACATAAGGCAATAAGAGAAAACCCACTTCACTGACCGAAGCCAGCATGGTATTTTGAGATGATTTTTAACAATGGGATGGCCAGCGCACACTGCTGGAGCCTGGATTGAGACTGGCTGAAGTCATGGAATAGCGGCTCCACAGCAATGGCTATATCTTTAGATCCGCACGTCGCATTGGGCGGCTGCCAGTCACCGGTTCTGCTTATTGAGGATAGGAATTTGGGTTGGCGGAAAAGGGGGAAGGTGCAAGGAGGCCTCCTTCCCCCTCCCCCTCTTTTTGTGGCACGTGGCATGGCCCCTGGATCAGGCTGGCTTATTTCTTCGGCGTTGAGTATTTATGTCACAGCGGATAGGCAACAGAAATATATTGTCCCTTGGTTGTTAGGGGGATAACGCCCAGGCCCCCTGGGGTGCTGAGTTTCCGTGGACAGGCATTGGGCAGGCATCGCACCCCAGGCTTATATACACCTTTGGATATTTGTGAGGGGCTGTTCGCCCTGATCCAGGATCCATGCGTGGCCGCCAACCCTTTGTTCCTGTTTTCAATAAATGAGTTGAAGCCATTTTAATCCAACCAATTGTGTCTGCCTTATTATTCTTGGTGCGAGGTGTGTCACACTTGCACACGCAATGGGCTTGGGCGACTTACCGGCCAGGCAGGTTGCAGGGCAGTGCTGCCCTCACGCCATCTTGTTAGCCTGAGGGGGCTTCCTCTCCCCAGAAGCCCCCTGGGTGGAGGGAAGGCTTCCCGCCAGCCATGCCGGCCGGCCAATGAGGGGGCTGGCTCCACCCCCCCCCCCCCTGTTTCTGGCCGGTGCACTCTTCCGCCCGGGCAGCTTACTTAGGCTGCCCACGACTGCCTGGCCTCATTTGGAGGCAGACTTGGCTTTGCCTCCCCCACACACTTATTGCATTGCTTGTTGGTGTCCTTTTGTTTCTCTGCACTCCATTGTTGCTCTGTTCATGGTTTTCACGTTTTGTTATGTTCTTTGTCGCAACTCCGTGTTTGGCATGTGGCATGACCCCTGGATCAGGCGGGCTTCTCGTCCCTTGGTTGTTAGGATCCCCTAACAACCAAGGGACGATAAGCCAGCCTGATCCAGGGGTCATGCCACACGCCACACGCCAAAAATGCCCAAGCCCCCTGGGGTGCTGAGTTTCCGTGGACAGGCATTGGGCCGCTCGTACCCCAGGCTTATATACACCTTTGGACATTTGTGGGGGGGGGGGGGCTGTTCGCCCTGATCCAGGATCCATGCATGGCCTCCAACCTTTTGTTCCTGTTTTCAATAAATGAGTTGTGGCCATTTTTATCCAACCAATTGTGTCTGCCTTATTATTCTTGGCGCGAGGTGTGTCACGCTTGCACACGCAACTGATTTTTAAGTAGATGTAACTGATTTTAGTGTTTGTGTATATTTATAGTTATTTTATGTTACAGCATTGAATGCATGCCGTATATATGCTGTGCTGCGCCCTGAGTCACCTTCAGCTGAGAAGGGCGGAATATGAATGTTTCTTCTTCTCCTTCTCATTATTATTATTATTATTATTATTATTATTATAGTGCTGTGATTCCACTTTGATTACCATGGTTCTGTTCTGTGGGGTCATGAGATTGGCAATGGAAGGAGGAGCATTTAGTATCTCCAGCCAGAGAGCTCCTCTGATGCCTCTGTCCAAACTGCCATGGCAGTTAATTTGGAATCACAGTGATATAATTGTATAGTGGGAAAGTCTCCACAGCTTCTATAGTTTTAGCTCTGTTATTCTTTTTTTCCTTTTGTGTTAATAACCATTGCATGGAATCCTGGGATCTAGACTTTAAGGAGGGGCACTTAGGTTTCTCAGCCTGAAAGCTGAATTAATATCTCTGTATATGTGCATGTGTCTTCAATTTCCCTGTTGACTCATGGTGACTCCATGGAAATCCCAGGGTTTTCTTAGATGCACTCTGAGTATTCCTTGTACTATATCCTACAGCACCTGGTGTCTCTTCTTGGTCTCCCACCTAAGTACTAACCAGGGATGTCCCTCCATAGCTTACATAATTAGACAGGATCTGATGCCTCTGGTCAAACTCCAAACTCCAATATTCCATAGGATATAGACATGGCATTTAAAGTAGAACCCAAGTGCTATAATTGTGTAGTGTAAAAAAATCCCTTGTAGTTGAAAGAAACAGTGTGCTTAGTTCTTCAGTAGAACTAGGATTTGTTTACCAGATTCTAAATACCCATCCTCTTGCCCACTGCAGAAACCAGAGAGATAACTTTCTTCCATATTATCTAGTTAAAGGAAAAAAGAAATACTCAAGTGATATTTGTCGGATTGAATTAAGACTAACCATAGCTTTGAAAGCTACTGTTTTGGACTACAAATCCTTTAACAATACCGTACTATTTTGGATTACAAATCTTGCAATAATACTTAAGGTAGGCCAGGCTGAAGGAGAATAACTGTGCAAGATCCCCCATTGACTTTCATGATTCCAGAACCTGGATTTCTCCAATTACAATCTTTTAACCATGACACTACACTGGCTTTATATGCCATATACTTCAGCACTTCTGTCAGACTTTCATGAGAAGGAATCGAGATTCTGCAAACACAAGAACTTATAGAAGTCCTGCCCATTTTTCTGGTTGTTGATGACTGGACAAAAGGAGTATTTATGAGTTATATTTCCTGAGTCCATGAATATGTCTCTCTCTCTCTCTCTCTCTCTCTCTCACACACACACACACACAGAGAGAGAGAGAGAGAGAGAGAGAGAGAGAGAGAGAGAGAGAGAGAGAGAGAGAGAGCAGGGAGGGAGGTAGATCTTTCCCAATTTAAGGTTCCATGAATAGAGTACTATAGCCAACAAACACTGGACAGTCAAAATACTTTGGTCTACACCATCCCAGCCTTTTAGAAATTATCATTTCAAAACATAATAGCCCTTTTGTCTCAATGCAGTCGATGCAGGAGAGTTGGTGCGAATATTTCTGTGTAATTTTGAATTGAAAGCAAAATATGCTAAAGTATATTACTGATATCATGGTGATGTTTTCCTACTGCCCAATTCTCCTTGGTCATATTAGCCAGCAGTACATAGAAAGATCTCAAGTAAAGCCATACATGTTTACCACATTCACATTGTTTTCCTCCTCCTCCTCTTCTTCCTCTTCTTCCTCTTCTTCCTTTTAATTTAAAAAATTCTGAATTGCCCAGCTGTGTAGAAACAACAAAGCTGTTTTCATGTTTCTTCACTGGAATGGAGGATTATGAACCTTCACAGTTGTGCAAGATCTGCCAAAAAGGTCCTTAATGATGTTGGGCAGGACTTCTTAAGCTTTGTTGACTCATAACCCCTTTTTACATGTGAAATATTTAAAGGGAGGAGGGGAGAATGGCTTGTGTCAAAGGAGGAGGCATAGGGGACAGGGAGGGAGGGAGCATGGGGAATCAGAGAAAATACAAGCCCATGATCATGATAGGAAGCATGGGGGACAGGAAGTAAGACTGGGAGATATGCGTGTACAGGAAAGGAAGCATGGGAACAATTACCACCACCACATTTGTGTCCCAACCCAGAAACTGTGATGTGGGGGAGCATTGGACAGATTGTGAGTAGTCATCCATCTGCTGTGTAATCAGTCAAAGCACAGCCCCTGTGGAGTAATGGGTTAAACCCTTGTGCCACTAGGACTGCTGACCGTAAGGTTGGTGGTTCAAATCCGGTGACCGAAGTGAGCTCTCATCCATCAGCTCCAGCTTCTCATGCAGGGACTGAGAGAAGCCTCCCACAGGATGGTAAAACATCCGGGCATCCTTTTGCAGACAGCCAATTCTCTCGTATCAGAAGTGACTTGCAGTTTCTCAAGTCGCTCCTGACATGAAAAAAAAGTCTAAGCCCATTATTTTAATAGATATGGGAAGGAGAAAACTGCGAGTGCGATCTGGTTTTTATGTATCCAGTATATATAATGTCCTCAAAAGCCTTGGGTTGCCTAATTGACAGTCATTTCCCACTTTGTGTGAGATAAAGTCCTTAGTTTTGCAATGAATTTACCCTTCTTAGCCAAAGAGTGCTGCTTGCCTCACCAAACTACACAACTTAAGGTTCCATACCATTGAGGCATGAGCACTAAAGTGATGTCAAATGACATTAATTTACTGTGTGAATGCACCCTGTCTCCTAAATGCTTGTTGAGTTGGAAATAGTACCATTGGCTGATGTGCCAGGCAAAAAATCACACAGGGCCATTTAACAAGTAAATTGCGTTTGCAAATAATTTCATGCAATGACTTTTTAACCTGGGGCTATGGACATTGTGCTGCAGTGTGAGGTTGAATGAGAGAGAAAGAGATGCTTCCGAGTGACATGGTCTGGTGTTATTTGGAGGTCCAAGGAATTTAGTCCTTCACCTTAATCTATAGCAGCTAAAAGTTCAAATTGGGGCAGACTTCCTCTATTTGGTGCCTGGCTCCTGTCAGTCCAAACCAGCAGTGAGAATGGTGTGAAATTTTGGGAAAGATCACTCAAATCATCTGGCGGGTGCCACTTTGTGTTGGCTGAACTTTGAACATCATAGATCACTGTGTGGGCAGCATGCAGTCTCTGTTGCTTCATTTTGCTACAATGGTGCACAATGATGCCAAAATTCAGTGCTGCAGTTAAAAGAATGGAGGCCTTTCCTATCTTGGTTATTTAGTGTTTTTGTTTTTTTAAAAAAAAAAAAGATTCAACTGTTAAGGAAAAGAGAAGGGAGAGAAACAGTGCACAATACTGGAACATGGACTAGGAAGATACATTAATATAAGCTGGCCATAATTCCAAGTTTATAGTTTCTTGAAGTTGGCTTCCTTTCTGTAAAGAAGAGAGAGGTGTATCCTGCCACTTCAAAGCTATTTTGGTTCTAGTGGCTTATTTTCTATAAAGGAAGGTGATTTCCCTTTTTACCAATCTTCAAGGTTACCTTAGTCCTGGGAATGGGGAACTTGGGAATTTTGAAATGACATTGAAAAGAAGCTGTGGACTACATGAAGCTTGCGGGAAGGGAAGGGAATTCTGATGTAGCATAAAGCCCTCAAAATGGCTACCAAATTTTGATGACAACAATAACAATGGAACGTGAGCAAATGATGTGTTGAGAGGCTCTAACAAGACCCCAGCAGACTGAAAAAGTTGCTCTCCCTCTGTAAACTGATACAGAGGATAGGAATGACTAACCTTTGAGTTCATTGTCAGGTACGAATTTTGAAAATCATATACACTCAGCCAGTGCCTCTATTAGTGAAACATGTTTTGGGATCCAATTCCTTTGGATTTTTGGCAAGAATCCACTGATGAGATTACCCTCTGGTAATAAAAAACCAAACTGACAAAACATAAATACCTTGGCAGCGCTCCATGTGGATGGTGTCTCATCTGCTTTGCCAATATGAGGCTTCTCCTCCTTTGGCAGAACAGTCAGCACTTTTGGCAGGTTCCTTAACCAAAGCAGCTGCAAAGCTTGGACACGCAAAAAGGGACCCTTTTCAGTGGTTTAAGGAAGCGTATTGATGACATACCACATGGCTCAAAAGGTCAGTGATGTACCACAGAGATTCCTCTTTTGTGTTACAAATAATTTCCATGCCAATTGCATACAGTCAACAACATCTCCAAGCTCAGCTAGAGATTATTTCCTGGTTTCAGTCCAAAGAAAACGACTTACTCCTAAGTCTTGTTTGGAAGCAATAGGCTTTTCATAACTAAGTATAATTAATGTAGCGGGGGTGAGGAGAACTTGACTTTTTCTGTATTCTGGTCCTCATTTTCAGGATGTTTGTTTCTTTGAGTTTGCTGGAAGCTAGTTACATTGATGTCAGTGGGCTATGAATGCACGTTGGGCTTTGTTTAAACTTTGGGCTAAATTTCAATACATTTAGTGTTTGGGTTGAAACCTGGATTGGAGTGACTGCCTCATTGGCATCAAAGCTGCCAAAGGTTTAGATAATGCAGACTTAGAGATAGTAGATTGGGGAATGTGGAACAACATTATGCATTTATATAAAGAAGAAGCCATAGCACAGCAGGTTCAGTAGCTGCACAGCAGAGCTCCATGCATTATCTGCCTAGGGTGCAAATTTCAACTCAGTTCCATGGAGTTTTCCCCTGCCAATGAATAGTTTCTTATCTTGTGTCTCCAGTCATTGATTGGAGATAATGTCAGAAGCTTGTGGGATGTAATGTCATCCTAAACTGCTGTTAACTGCTATTCAGAGCAATCACCAAGCATTTTGATTTCCAACTCAGAATGTCTTTGTTATATCTGGTCTTTCAAAAGCACAGATCCCCAAAATGAAATTGCAATCATAGCATGCCCAGCCAACCTCCCCATCCATGATCAAGGATGACAGAATTTGCAATACCACCCTGGGGAACTAGCTAGGTTTGTAATGGAACCGACCATCCCATTACATCTATATTCCTATGTCTTATTACTCTATCGTCAGCCACTGGCATCAGCAGCAAATGGTGTGAAGCAAGAAGTCAGGGAAAGGCAGAATGAATGGGGCATTTGAACAAGGAGTGAGTGATAGTAGATGTCTCAGAAGGTGTAAACAACTGAGTGTTTTTAGTGGTAACTAGGTATTTCCAATCAAGTTTCCTCCTTAGGTCCATTTTCTTATCCGTAGACTGGTTAAACAATATAGCACCGTTGCATACCAATATTGCTACTCTGTTGGGATTCTTTGATGCTAGCATTGGGCTAAGATTTTCTGTTGCAGAGCCACCTTGTTTTAATCATTCCAGTGCTTTAAAAAGATAAGCAGGTGGCTCTTTCTCTCTTCCCCCATCCCACTCTTCTGCCCAAGTCTAATCAGTATTCAGCTCAGTCTGGTTTCATTATCATCCATATTTCATGGGTGCAAAGCAGGGGATGGAAGCTTGAATTCCAGATGGTGCTGCACACTGCGGGCTCCAACTCAGCTCTTAGCACAAAGACTTCACTGTGGGTCTAGTGAACCAAACAACTAGTCTATAAGGTGATAGTTGGAGTCTGGATGCACATGGCTAAAAGGGTCCTGGTCACCTTGTTTTTCTTGTACAAACATTTTATTGGGACCTCATCACATTGATGTTCTCAAGCTGGGGAATGGTGGGGGCATCCATGAGTCAGTGGGGCAAATCCAGTGGGCAGTGGGGGAACCATCATCTTGCACCCTATATTGCTCGCATTGCATTCTTTCCCATCCCATGGGGGAAACCATTGCTGCCTGGCTTCCCCTCGTGCTTTCCTTGGCTTACAATGAGAAGCCTCCCATGTTCTCAGGGCTCAATCCTAGGATTCTACAAGGACACTCCGAGGACAGAGCACCACCAGAAGTAGCCCTGCATCATACAATGGGCTTAGGTGCGCTCCACCCTCTCAGCATCCAGGCAGTGTCCTAGGATGCTTAAAAAGGTAAATGTGATGAGATCCATGGTCTGTATGAGTGGGAAATGGGAGCAACTCCCAGCAATCCTCCAGATAGATAACATAGATAGATAGATTAGATAGAGATAGGTAGGTAGGTAGATAGCTTGGTCAGGAGGACTGGTAGGAGTTGCAGTGCAAGAATAGGTAGAGAAGGAAGAAAGGAGAGGAAGAGAAAGAAAGGAAGGAGGGAGAGAAGAGGAAGAGAAAGAAGGAAGGAAGGAGAGATGAAAGGATGAGAGAAGGATTGAAGAAATGTATGGTGGGTACAGCTAGTGTAGTATAATGAGAGAGTAAGTCATCCTTAATCCAGAATAGGGGGAGGGGCATACTGGAGGAGCAAGCATACGCCCAGCCACCAAGCACCCATGTCAGTGTGTTATGATGCAGAGAGGGACAAAAGTTTGTTGTGGGAGAAAGCTGTGGTGGGAATGTTTCCTACATGGGTTTTAAGGACCTCCTGCATGTCTTTTCACTTTTAAAAATGTCTGACTTTCCAAAAATGGGCATGGTTACAGAATGAAAGGTGAAAACAATAGTAATTCAGTAAGCAGCATCAAATAAAGGCAGCACTCTTGTAATGCAGACTCTTCTCTATAGTCTAAGCACGTACAATAGATGCGTCAACATATGGCTTCACTTTTTGCCCCTGCCCTCCCTGCCTCCTTTCTCTTGGGTTATTTTTTAAAGTGAGCTCCTTGGGGCAGGGATCTTGCTCTGTAAGGCAGTCTGCAAATGTGTAGTGCTGCATTCAATAATAAAGAAAGGAGCTGACAATACAATCTTGGGGTGCTTCTACACTGTAGAATTAATGCTATTTGACACCACTTCAATAACTATGCAGCAAAAGTATGATAGCTGGGACCCAATGCCAAGACAGCACAGTGAGAGATGCAGGTGCAGCAAGAAAGGGGGGGAGCAGAAATGGGGGGAGGGCGGAGAGAACAAACAGGCAAGCATAGTGCTTAAGGCTAACCAGATATCGTATGCAAACACATTCAAATACGTAACCTCTTTGCTTCTCTAATACTGCCCTGCGTCACGTAACCAGCATTGGGTCCCAGCTATCATACTTTTGCCAATTATGTCTCAATGCTATGGAATTCTGAGATTTGCAGTTTGATGAGGTAACATCACTGTTTAGCAGAACAGGCTAAAGACCTTGTAAAAAGACAAATTCCCATGAATCTGTAACACTGGTCCATGGCAGTTAAAGTGATGGCAAACTGCATTACTTCTATAGTACAGATACACCCTCCATCATACTGCACCAAATGTATCCCACTGCCTTTGATTAGGTTTACTGATTGCCACAGCCTTAAGCAACTTGATGCCTTCTCAGTGTTTTGTACTATTCTTCCCATTAGCCCCAGCTACCATGGAAAGTCGTTATGGAATTTATAATCCAAATGTCTAGATGCATCTGGAGAGGGAAAGTGACCATAGCTAGATTCTCAGCCACATCAAATCCAACATCTGAGATCAAAGACATATTTAAAATTCCTTGGACAACCAAAGACTTTTTCTCCAGGCTAGCATGCTGTAGTGTTGATATCATGGATGTCTCCTGCAAATAATATCTTACAATCAGGATCCCACTAACAAGAAATCCTATAATTGGAACTGAACATAGCCCTGTGACTGTGTGCTTCAGATTCAACCATCCCTCAGGCAGTTCGTCTAAAGGGGGAAAGGGGGAAAATACATACTGTATAACTAAAACAGCAGGGCTCTGATACAGTCCCATTCTAGAAAAATAAATGTATGTTATTTCACCATTACAGATCTCACTAAATATTTCTACTTATATTACTCATAACTGTAACTACAGTTTATTGTGCTATTAGTTCATAAAACAGTTTCCAGTCTTTCAGAAAACCCTCAATACATAGAATCATAGAATCATAGAGGCCATATGGGCCATCTATTTGAATTATCCTTTCAAATCTACATTACTTTGGAAGTTTGGACAAACTCAGAAACCTTAGGAAACTATTCTTCTATCATCAGTGCTTCAGTCCATTTCAAGGTTTTACACATAATGCCTAGCAAAAATATTTCTGGTAGCAGTACAAAATCTACCTTTAATTATTTTGGATTAACATGTAAATCTTAGACCCATAAGTTTTTGACTTCTTACAACTCTGCAGTGTGTCTAATTTCTGTGTCATTCTTTCATTGAGCAGGTGCAAAACATCTCCCAGTCCATGGAGGTGCTGGACCTTCGGACCTACCGCGATCTGCAATATGTCCGTAATACAGAGTCACTAATGAAGGGACTGGACTCCAGGTTGAAGGTGGCCTCCGAAAGCCAGAAAAATCTGAATGCCAAAAGCTTCCAGGTAACTCCTTGCTTACCCAAGTTCTTCATTAATCACATTCACCATTTGTATAGGAACATTGGGAAGTTGTGCAGGGGGAGAGATGGGGAACCTTAGCTACTGATTAGGCATGGTTTCGAACCCAAAAATGGCGATTCTAAAATCAAATGGGGGGATTTTTTTTTGATTAGTAAAAGAAAGACTTGCAAAAATTTTCCAAAATTTCTAAAATGTAACTTAATTACTAACGAAATTCGTTAGTAGTTCGTATGCCAGAGCATGCGCATTCCAGATGAGTTTTGGCCTACAACTCCCAGAAATCCTAACAGCTGGTAAATTGGCTGGGATTTCTGGGAGTTGTAGGCCAAAACTTGATAAATCACACTGAATTCTAGATGGGACTCTCCAAATAGGAAGGAGGGAGGGAAGGAGGGAGGGAGGGGGTATTCTATTCTTGGAAGCAGCAAAAAAAAGGAGGAGCCCCCCCTCGCTCCTCGCTGCCTCTCTCTCTGAGAGGAAAAGGAAGAGGCCTGAGGCTGTGAGGAATGGTGGGAGTTGAAGTCCAAAACACCTACCTGGAGGGTTGAAGTTGGCCCCTGCGATGGGGCAAGGCAGAGCAACGGGGAAGAGAAGGGAGGGGGGAGAAGCCAGCAGGAAAGAGGAGGAGGCAAAGAAGCATCTGAGAGAGTGCAGGGAGAGAGAGGAGGAGAAGCGTGTGTGTGTGTGAGAGAGAGAGAAGTTGGCCCCTGCGATGGGGCAAGGCAGAGCAACGTGGAAGAGAAGGGAGGGGGGAGAAGCCAGCAGGAAAGAGGAGGGGGCAAAGAAGCATCTGAGAGAGTGCAGGGAGAGAGAGGAGGAGAAGCGCGTGTGTGTGAGAGAAGTTGGCCCCTGCGATGGGGCAAGGCAGAGCAACAGGGAAGAGAAGGGGGAGCGTGGAGGACTACACTTTCCAGAATGCATTGCCTAGCAGCAGCGTCACTTCCAGTTCCCCATAGAAATGCGGGAAAAAGAAGAAGCTGAATGAAGGCGGGAAGGAAATGAGGGGGAGAAGACAGGGAGAAGTGAGTACGTAGTACAATAATTAAGAATTTATTACGATCATAACGCAAATTGTTGGCCTCAAGGACCGTAAAAGAAAGTCTACTTCCTGGTTAGCTGCCGTGATGCGTATAAACTAGAAAGTCCCATTACATACGAATCACTTACGATTTCTTTTGATTTTCATAACTTTTTCTCATGCCTACTACTGATGATGGGTACCTTTGTTGCAGTGGCTGCAAGACATTGGTTGCACAGTAATACTATACTTTATATTGTACAGCATGAACTTGACAAAATCCATTGTAATGTACAGGCATTCTGCTACATTTGTCATTTTGACTTTTCTGTATTTGATTATTCACATATTTGATTAACATGTTTGGCCTAGGACTCTCTAGTGTGACTATGTGGTCAACTTATTTTGGCCATGCTGGAAGACTTAGAGATTTTTAGGGAGAACACCTAGAAAAAACACAGAATGGCCCGTATCAAAACATGCCCTCAAACAACACGTTAGGTAACCTTACACCTGAGTATATATTATTGTTATTCTTATAATATTATATACAAACTATAATATCTTTGATGGTGACTTTGGAAATCGCAATGACTTCTTTGGGGAAAGTGATATCTGCAGATTGAAGTACAATATTCTGAGATGAGGGTTGCTTGGGAGGAATAGAAGAGAGACAGATGGGACTTCTAGGCTAGCTATTTCAGAGCGGTGGTGGAGAGATCTCCCAAAAAAACCCCAAAACACCTAGTTCTCCCCTAGGGCCTCATCAGATGCAATTCCTCCCCCATTTCTATACACTTCTAAGTTATTTTGTCAATGAAATGCCACAGAGTCCATTACATGACACAAAATGACTTTTGGATGTTATCGGTTGCATTTTGTCCATGATATGTAGTAGAAGTGGAGGAGTGGTGGGGGCATGGGAAGAAACTGCCTTCTGAGCTCCTGATGTTCTTGGAAACATGATAAAGCTCTTAAAAATATGTGTGAATGAATCTGTCAGATTGACCAGTGTTGTTTCGATTTAGTGAAGTGGAGCAATGGGTGTTCCTATGGATGGTCTTCTGGTGAGCATTTATGCTCCAATCCTTGTCCCAAGTCCTTCCATATGAGCCTGGGTGGCTTTTTTAAAATGTTAATGTCACTACAAGAAATTGCACAATTGAAAGATATATCCACTAATATACAATGACTTGTGGACTTCCAAGTAGGCGGTGGCTGTAGAGTTCAGAAATTTCTCCTTTAAAGTACTGCAAGGTTTCGGAGTTTCACGATTTCAAAAATTTCTCCAATTTTTTTAAAAAAAAGAATACAGAATGAGCAGGGATTGCACTCACCCATGTGATAGTTCTGAAACTGGGGAACATAAGCACCTGATGGGAATTGTAAAATTAAACAATCTGTTTTGAAATGGAATGCTATGAGAGGCTGTGCTAAGAAGAGTATTTCCCGTTTTCCACAGCTCATCTGATGAGGTCCCTAAATTGCCACATGCGATAATCATGGAGATCTTGGAAAGGTTCCCTTTTGGACTGTAGTTCCCAGAACATCATAGGATAGTTGTATACTGAAAGATAATGAAGGCCAGAACTCTAGTGGAACACCATTGTGACTTGATATGAAAACCCCAACTGCCTTTGCAGTGGGATGATATCCCTACTGCTCAATTGTACCATAGACAATTTGGCACCACTGCTCAGAAGCTCAAATGCCAACCCTTATCTATCCCGGCTGCTGCCATCTGCAGTGGTGGCAGGGGGATTTATCTGCCCTTCCTTCCTGGTCCCATGCCATGTGACTGGCAAAGGAATCACATAGCATGGGACTTCTTTGCAACTATAGCTGATAGTGATAGGAAGGTAGAAGGAAGGAAACAGGAGGATACAGTCATTCCATGTCCCCAGGATACCTGAACCTGGTTAGTACAGGATGGCTGTTGGGATACCCACAGCTAGTTCTGCATAGGGGCAGGCAGCAGTTGTCTACTCTGCTGAATACAGGAAAGTGCAGGATTAGGGCTTTCCCCTAATTTTTTTTTAATCCAGGGTACAGACCATTATGTGACTCTGGTCAAAAAGAGGATACACACGTAATTCAATAATGCAGAAATGTTTATGAGCAAGAAAATAATATTCAAAAGCCGCACCGGGCTGAAGTATATGTATATATAGTCACCAAATAAACAATATGCACCAATGTGCTAGTAGCAATAAAGTGTCCTAGAGGGTGAGTATCCCAGGGTTAGTCCATGTCCAAATTATATACTTCCAAATGGAACACCAAAGACGGAGGTAAGCCAGCTGAGTGGAGAAATGGAAATCCAAACTGAGACACCCAAACTGGGTGTATTTGTAATCCACGGAGTAGGCTGATGTGCAGATCCGATGAGGAAACCATTGTAAGGATCCAACACTCGTTTCGACCTAATACTGGTCTTTCTCAAGGCCAAAATAATTCCATCAAAAGGTAGTTATGGTCATGGCTGGACTTGCCTGTAGCAGAAATACATACGTACATCTCAGTATGCATTACAGGAATCATAGCGATATATACAACAGTGAAGGACACAAAGTATCCAATATGCAACCAATAAGTATCCACACAAGTTAACAAATCCATAGAACATCTATCAAAAACGTGAAATAAAGCATACAGTAGCCATAATGCTAATCCTTAAGCAAAGCATAATATCAACAACAATGATAAACAAATAGGGCGGGGAGGAGGACGCTCACCAAGCGAGAGAAAATCACTCCAAGGCTGAATCCAGGGCGTGTAGCAAACGGCACAAAGTCAAAGAAGTTTAAATAAGGTGAAGGGGGGGGGGGAAGCGCAGCAGGTGAGAGGGCTAATTAGCGTAACAGATCAGTAATACGGACTTTCTCGTTCAAACCGGAGGAAATTCACAATTTAAATGGAGAATCCAGCGGGTTTCACAGCGGTGGAGATGGTAATCAATATCAGCATGTGGTAGAACTTTAACCTTTTCGATCCCGAAAAAGCGAAGACTATTAGGGCCATGCTGTGCGGTCTTAAAATGACAGTAAAGGGGAGAATCTTCGGATAAATTCCGGATCCTAGAACGATGCTCCGAAACCCGGGTGCCCATCATCCGCCGAGTCATGCCCACGTAGACTAGGCCACATGGGTACTGGAGTCCATAGACACAGGATTCAGATTTGCACGTGAAAAATTCCTTGAAGGAGAAATGTTGACCCGTACCTGGAATATAAATCTCCTTCCCGGGAAAGACGAAATCACATTGTGTGCAATTCCCACACCGGTGGGTTTTAGGAGTAAGATTGCTTTTCAAATGAGGGACTTGAATGTCTGAATGTACCACAAGGTCGCGTATGTTTTGGGTGCGCTTGTGTGCGATTATTGGGGGTTTGGATAATCCTGGAATATCCTTAAGCATGGGCCAATATCTGCACACGACCTTCCTGAGGCGGGAAGAGTTAGTGGTCAGCGTTAAGGGCCAAACAAGGTGATCCTTGATGGTTTTGTGTGGGGCATTGCCAAGCAGCTGGGACCTCGGGACCCCTTGGGCACGGGCAAATGCAGAGTGAAGGACGTGGTCGGGGTAGCCCTGCACCCTTAGCGTATTGAGAAGAGAACGAGCCTCAATGGTATAGTCAGGAGGACTGGATGAATTGCGTTTCAATCGAAGTAATTGTGAGAACGGGAGGTTCCTCTTTAAGGGATGACTATGGAAGCTGTTAAAGTGCAGAAGGGCATTCTTGTCAGTGGGTTTATGAAAGCATCTCATTTGTAGTTCGTTATTTTGGATGTAAATATTGAGATCCAAAAAGTTGACAGCAACATCACTGACAGAGAAAGAAAAAATGTATGGATTCCGCCCATGAGTTCATCCAAGATTGAAAACGGTCCATTGGAGTGTCTTTGCTCACGAGTAGTATTACATCATCAATGTATCGACCATAGAATTTTATGCAGGCTGCAAGTGGGTGGGGCGTTGGGCCAAAAATCTGGGTTTGTTCTAAAGAGTCCATATAGAGGTTGGCGACCGTGGGCCTGATGGGACTGCCCATAGCCACGCCCCAAATCTGCAGGAAGAAGTCATGATTAAACATGAAGTAATTATAATCTAGACAGCAATCCATGAGATCCATGAGGAAAGATGTCGGTGGTATATTCTGGGACGTGGGTTGTAGTTGATCAAAGGTATCCAAAAGTGTGAGCCTGACATCCTCAAGTGGGACATTGGTGTAAAGGGCCCCCACGTCACATACCACAAGGAGGTCCCCCATTTCTACATGCCAATTTTCCAATTTGCAAATCAAATCCCTGGAATCCTGAATATAGGCCGGTTTGGACTGCACTTTGGGTTGGAGTAGGGAATCAAGGTACAAAGCGAGGGGTTGCAAAAGACCACCACTGCAGGATACAATGGGGCGACCGGGAACAGGGAAAGTATTCTTATGGGTCTTTGGTAACAAATATAGAACCGGGATTCGGGGATGGAGATTAATGAGAAACTGGGACTGCTGCCTGGTGATGTAGCCCATCGTTTCGCCATGATGGATGGTGTTGTGTACTATAGAATGATAAGAAGAAGTAGGGTCTTTGCTAAGAGGTTTGTAGTATCTAGTATCCCGTAGCTGTCGATACGCCTCACTGAGGTAGTCCCTGGTGTTCAACACCACGAGCCCTCCTCCTTTATCCACGGGTTTTATGGTCAAATCTGGATTATTACCTAGGGCCCGCAGTACTTCAATATCCGATCTAGAAAGGTTATGGCTGTGAGTGGGTAGCGGATCCTTAAGGATGGTCAGGGCCTCCTGTAACACAATGTCCTCAAACATACGAATGTTGTTGGAGACTTGGGGAGGGGTGAAAGTACTCTTGTTTCTAAGTTTGGGTGGGACGATCATAGTATCAGGAGACTCAACAGTAGAAGAGAAAAATTCCTTTAACCGAATAACTCTAAACAGAGATGCCAGGTCCTTGCGAATATCAATGTACTTACGATCTGGGGTGAACACATAGGACGGGCCCATGCCAAGTAGTCGGAGCTCCGTGGCCGTCAAACGGTGATCCGACAGGTTGACCACTAGGTCTTGGGCCATGCCCCCTGCCCTTAGGAAAATGGAGCAGTGGGCGTGGTTCATTCAGTTTGCGTTCACGGAAATTGTATCCTTGCTGCGGAGCAGGATCCTCCTGTGATCTGGGAGTAGTAGCGCTCTGTGGAGGTGCATCACGATTGTCGGAGGAGAGCTCATCACCAGACGATCCAGAATAAACTGACTCGCCTGAGAAATGTACAGCCTGGCGACCCATGGGGTTCCGTGGGCGGTTATATACCTTGCCCTTGGCATAATCTGTGAAACCCGCTAGATTCTCCATTTAAATTGTGAATTTCCCTCCGGTTTGAACGAGAAAGTCCGTATTACTGATCTGTTACGCTAATTAGCCCTCTCACCTGCTGCGCTCCCCCCCCCTTCACCTTACTTAAACTTCTTTGACTTTGTGCCGTTTGCTACACGCCCTGGATTTAGCCTTGGAGTGATTTTCTCTCGCTTGGTGAGCGTCCTCCTCCCCGCCCTATTTGTTTATCATTGTTGTTGATATTATGCTCTGCTTAAGGATTAGCATTATGGCTACCGCATGCTTTATTTCACGTTTTTGATAGATGTTCTATGGATTTGTTAACTTGTGTGGATACTTATTGGTTGCATATTGGATACTTTGTGTCCTTCACTGTTATATATATCGCTATGATTCCTGTAATGCATACTGAGATGTATGTGTTTCTGCTACAGGCAGATGTATGTGTTTCTGCTACAGGCAAGTTCAGCCATGACCATAACTACCTTTTGATGGAATTATTTTGGCCTTGATTACAAATCCGTGGATTACAAATACACCCGGTTTGGGTGTCTCAGTTTGGATTTCCATTTCTCCACTCAGCTGGCTTACCTCCGTCTTTGGTGTTCCATTTGGAAGTATATAATTTGGACATGGACTAACCCTGGGGTACTCACCCTCTAGGACACTTTATTGCTACTAGCACATTGGTGCATATTGTTTATTTGGTGACTATATATACATATACTTCAGCCCGGTGCGGCTTTTGAATATTATTTTCTTGCTCATAAACATTTCTGCATTATTGAATTACGTGTGTATCCTCTTTTTGACCACGTTATTTTGCAACCACCCCGCTTTGTTGTTACATTATGTGACTCTCCCTGGGTTAATTCCCTGGTATTTGTACCCAGGTGCAGGCTGATCTGAACATACACTGGCTTAAATGGTCAGTACATATGGGGCCTTAAGTTGCATTAAAACTGTAGAATAAAACCCTACTCCATTAAGAGCCTGACTCTTCTAGAAGCCAGGAAGTCTCTTCTTTCCCATCCACTATGTCACCTCTGGCTTTAAAAATAAAAAAGCCAAGGAAAAAGCTAATGCAGAAAGTGTCTATTAATTAAAAGAACCATGGACGCAAAGAAAGTGTAAGGTATTAATTATATGCATGATGTAACCTCACCTTTCGAACTTTTTGACCAATTATGCTAGATATTAACCCCAAAATACCTAAAAGCACATATTTGCATTATTTTACCTATAAAAGTTAAGTATAACTATGTTGTTGAAGGTTTTCATGGCTGAAATCACTGGGTTGTTTTGCGTTTTAAAGGCTAGTAGCAGGCCCGTAGCCATGTTTTCGAACTGCTAGGTTGTCAGAAGCTGGGACTGACAGTGGGAACTAATGCCGCTCCAAAGAGTCAAACCTGCAACCTTTCGGTCAACTAGTTCAGGAGCTCAGTGCTTTAACCCACTGCACCGCACTGGGAGCTCCTAATATCCAGGCTACCTTTATGTAAATACCCCCACTGATTGACCTTGCAGCTGTAAGGTTACTCAGTGCTATTCAAGCTTGCTAATTACAACACTCACACTTGCTTCAAATAGACAAGGGTTCTTTCTCCCACCCTGGACATTTCATATATATAACAGAACCTCTGAAGATGCTGGCCACAAATGCAGGCGAAACATCAGGAGAAAATGCTACAGGAACATAGCCATACAGCCCGAAAAACTCACCGCAACTAAGTATAAATGCACCCACTGTTGGGTCTATTGATTTTTTTTTCTGTTTTCCCTTTGAATTTAACTTATATTTTTCAAAATAAATGATTTCTCTTGAGATCAAGAAACACCTGACCATTGGCTATTTGGGTTTAAAACTGCACTTTTAAGAGACTGGGGTGACAAAGTGACTGTTAAAAAACCCAGAAAAACAAAATAGCAGAGAAAACTACCATCTTCTCACTCTCAATCTGATGGTTGCTCTCCCTTATTTGTCCATCCCTTTTAAATTACAATGTACAGTTCTCCAATCCATTTTCCAAATGATGCAACACAGCACAGCAGAATAGAGTACTGGGGAGCCATGACAAGTTGCAGAAAGTGTCAAGTGAAGCTGAGACTTGTGCAGTGCAATTATAGCATGAAAGTGTTGGGTGATAAGCTCCTAATGATGGGTTTTGTGGTTTGAGTGTTTTGTTTGTAATGAATGCTTTGCCAAATGCAGATCCTGCTCTGATTTGTGGGGATGGTAGGACTGAAATAGATTGGGGGGGGCAATCAGTCTATAGATTTCACTTTCTTCCCTTTGCTGTCAGAGTAAACCAGATGAAAAAAGCATTTCCCAACCCATACAAGCAGTCAGCCTGGAGAGAGAGATGCTATTTAGGAGGAGGGATATTTTGGATAGGAGGGAAACACATGGAGAATGAGTTAAACATATACAAGTGTCTCATACCCAGCACTTTTGTACTCCATCCCACTGTGTCTTAAAGTGGTCTTTATCTATAACATGCAATTTACTCTTGAATTCCAACTCTTGAATGGAACTTGTATACATGTCCAAAGCAGCAGATCCACCTTGTCTCTTCTTTATTCTCCCCCACAATGTGTTACAAACTAAAACAGGTCAGTGTTCTTTCATGTTCATGAGCATCATAAAAAGAAGCAGTATGAGTATCAGATCAAAGGCCTTCCTAGTCTGTCTTTCATTTGGCCATCCAGGGAAGCCAAAAGGTAGCCAGGGAATTTTAAGAAGCAATTTCCCAAGCTCTTTGAAAGCCAAATAACACCATCCTGCTTGTGCTACCCAGCAAATAGGATTGACAGTAGGCCTGTGCATTTTAGCTCAACCTTGATCCATTTCTGCTGGCCAGGTATCCATTTTTGCATGCCTCTCGAAAATGGGCAGGTAGCCGGATAGCCTTTTTCGGTTCTCACCCAAAAATTATGGCTACATCTGGCCCATTGGTGGCAATGGGGAATTTACAAGGCTCCCCTTTCCATTCCTGAGACCATTCCCCTTTTTCCCTTCATGGGAGCCTGAGTGTCAGCCACAGGGTTAAAAATCACCCTATCTGGCCCAATATCAGGGCAGAGGGGACACTACCCAGGCTTCCCTTCCTGTCATTTTAGGCATCCATTGTCTTTATATCCTTCATTAAGACCTGGATTAAAAGCATCAGAGTTAAGATACATTCTTTCTGTGATCCTTTCCCTTCTGTCTGTAGAGGAGACCAGGTTTAATGCTTCGTTAAAGCTGTTTCTACTCTAGAGCAGTGGTTTTCAACCTTTTTTGAGCCGCGGCACATTTTTTTACATTTACAAAATCCTGGGGCACACCACCAACCAAAATGACACAAAATGACACTCTAACACAGTAATACTTATACTTAATATGTTTATACACAGTACATATATGCATATATACACACAACACATATAGCCTACACAGAAAGGTAGAATGGTGGGATGTAGGCCAAAACATCTGGAGGGAGGGCCCAAGTTGGCCCACGCCTGCCTTAAGTGAGCAAACCTTGTTAGTTTTCGGCCCCTGCTTAAAGGTGCTTCAACCTTTTGTCCCGAACACCCCTTGACCCGCCTTGGCTGAGTGCGAGGGAATCACAGGAGTGGTAGTTTGACACCATCCTGAGCCTCTCCAAACTACAAATCCCAGGATTCCCGAGCCTTGAGCCCTGGAAGACCAAGGGGTGCCTCACTGCATGAATGCTACAGTGTAGATCTGCCCCCAGGCAGCCAGGGGACCGGGGGAAGTCCCATCCCAGGATCATCTCTCTCTCTCAGTGCGGCTCTTTCCGCCTGACGCAGTCCCCGCCTTTCAGCTCAAACCCTTCCGAGGCCGAGGAAGGAGCGGAGGGGAGGAGGAAGCCCAAGAAGGCAAGTGGTGTGTTTGCGGAACTCAGGCAAGGGATCAGGCCCCGGCTAGGGCTTCCTGGTAGGACAGGAAGGCGCTCTCTCTCTCTCTCTCTCTCTCTCTCTCTCTCTCTCTCTCCTATCTCCAATTTGCCATGGCACACCTGATGATCGCTCGCGGCACACTAGTGTGCCATGGCACACTGGTTGGGAAACACTGCTCCAGATGAAGCAGGCATTGCAGGCAGGCATGTGCTATCTCTCTCCCTGCAGCACGCACACAGCTTTCCAAGGCATTTTAAAGAGGCCAAGTAAAGGAAGAGTAATTACTAGGGATGGTTTAGAACCCAAAAATTCTAAACCATCGACAATCTAATGGGGGGGGGGGGTTTTTTTTGATTAGTAATAGAAAGACTTACAAAAAAATTCCAAAAATTTCTAAAATGTAACATAATTACTAATGAAATTCGTTAGTAGTTCTAAAGTAGGCAAAGCAGGAAAACAGGACTGACACTGTTTTAAGCACAGGCAAATCAAGGGGCAACATTTCCCTTGGATTCCTTGCAGGGAGATATAATGCATTAATATATTATTATTAATATTATTATTAATATTATTAAAGGACAGGGTTTCTTTGCAGGGACATATAATGCATTCATATATTATTATTATTAATATTATAAAAGGACAGGGTTTCTTTGCAGGGACATATAATGCATTAATATATTATTATTAATATTATTAAATAAAATAGTTGCCGACCTCTAGTGCAGGCCTTGCTAATCTGTAGAGTTCTCCTCACTCCAGCTTTTCCCTATTCAGTTTTTCCATAGCACTCTAGGATCTCCGTTTGAACTCTATGGCTTTTCTTGATTCTGAACTCTTCCTTCTCCTCTCCGTGCTCTTTTCACTCCTGGTGCCCTTCTCTCAGCAGTTCTTATGTACTTCTGCTCTGTCTTTCTATCTAAACCCCCTTCCTGGGTGTTTAAATCGCTTTTTTCGTCAGTCCTCCAGCCCCTCTACGAGTCCCGATCTGGATCTCTCTATCGTTTCCGGCTCCTTTTTCACTTCCTGGAGGAGGCCTTTCACTCTAATTAGGCTCCAAGCATGGAAAGGCCCGATTTGACTGTGAGTTATGTCTGCAAAGCTATTTTGGAGGGGGAAATTTTACTGTTGGGTGGGCATCCGAAATATTTACTAATCTAACGAAAATTTGGGCCCAGAGAGTGTGGAAAAGAAAGTCCACTTCCGGGATTGGCCCTGCGATGCGTATAAACTTGAAAGTCCCATACATACGAATCCCTTCCGATTTCTTTTAATTTTCATAACTTTTTTCTCATGCCTAGTAATTACCTAGACCTATCCTCCTGTCACAATGCAGGGTCTCGGCCCAGCCCCTTAATCACACACACAGAGACGGTAATCAGCTAACTATTTATTGAATAATAGAAAACAAGTGAAAAGGCAAATTGTCCATTAAGGTATCAAAAAGTTCAATCAAAAAGGTAAAGAGTTCGTAGGTAAATCCAAAGGCAAAACTTGGCAAAGGCTCCGCAAAGCAATGCGGATCCAGCAACTTGGTCTGTGGCAATCAGCAAAGCAAAGTTCAGGAAACAAGGCCCAAGAAACTTCTTGGCAAGGCACGAGCCAAAATCCTGGCTCCGTGGATCTTCACTCGCTTCACTCCCTTCAAATCAGAAGTGGCCGAGCAACTGAAGATCCGTTCCCACGGATCCTATACTTAATCCCCTTGGTGAGATCTCCGACACTCTAGGCTGCGGCGCCAATCTGTACTACGGGACCTAGCGCTTCTCTGGCGCTCTAGGCTTCGGTGCCATTCCCTCCTACTGGACTCAATGCTCTGTCTCCTATCAAAGCTCCGTCCATGCCTCCCAGCACCTGGGTCGCTATCTTCATGAGAGCCAGACTCCCTTTCAGCTTCCATGGGCTCATCCTCCGCTATCTCTCTAACCCTCTCTTGCGACCCGAAACCACCTGGTTTCTCATACTGATTATCAGAATCAGCTCTTTCAGTGTCAGCCTGACTTTCCCAGCTTTCATACCCATCAGGCCAGCCATCATCCCATTCCAAGCTCTCTGTGGGAGACGAAGGCCTAGCTACCTCATCATCCCCTTCATCCATGTCCTCATCAGCTGCCATTGGCCCTAATGCAATCGGGACCCCCGGGGCCACCCCCTGCCCCCCAGGCACGAAAGAGAACGGGGTTGCTACACCTCCCTGGGCTTCCTTTAAACAGCCCTTTCTTTTCTCTGCTACAGACTCTGCCAGGAGTGGCATGCTTCAATCTCCTTTCTGCTTCAGGTTTAATGCATCCTTAAAGCTGTTTCTACTTTGATAATATAATATAATAAAACTTTATTTGTATACTGCCCTATCTCCCCTAGGAGTGGTTTCCACATATGCAAAATAATACAAAAACATATAATATAAAACAGAAGCAAAGACATAAACTGTTAACACAACATATACATTAAAATCAATTTAAATCCAGTTCTGCTCTCTTCTTCATGCTAGTTAAGTTGTCAGGGGCAAAGATTTCAATAAGGGGCCTGGACTATTTGAAACAGACTGGGCCTAGAAAAAGGAAAAAAATATGGGGCTGGCTGAATACTTTCTGCTCTAGAGGTGAGGTAACTAGAAGTTTCAAGAAAATGAGGCTTCTCTTTTTGTTTGCTGAGATTACTATTATTAATAATAATAATTTTCTTAAGTATTATCTGAAGGTCAGGAAGGAAAGGAGAAAAAGAAGCTAAAAGGGTGACCCTCCAAGCCCCCAAACATACGCACCTCATCCACATGTCCCCAACTCCCACTAAATAAAAAGAATTAAGAAAATCAAGGAAAATCAAAGAAAATCAAAAAGATTCAATTGTCGAATAGATGAGGAAGAGCTGTGATTCGCTGCCACATGGTCCTGTTATGGATAGGAAGCCATGACGGCAGGGCCCTTGCCATTACGGCCACCCAACACAGCCAAAGAAGCTGGATTGGCTGAAGGAAGTGGCTAAAAATGGATGCAAGTTCAAGTCTAGTTGGAATTCTAAATTTAATATGCTCCTGGCAATAATATTGTACCATCACGACAAGCAGTCTGTTCATTAATAGATATGTACTGATGTTATATTACATATGCACAATTCATTGGATATTATCAGAGAAGAAAGGACCCAAACTCAGGAATGCATCTTTTTATGGCCACCACACTATAGAACTACTAAGATGGGTCATTTCAAAGGAGCCTGATTCCTGTTGAAAATAAACCACGATTTGTGCAGAACTGATGATTCTTTAGGACAGGTTTTATGAGAAAGGAAATGTTTTCATTGCAATTTGCCAAGTTTCCATTGCAACTTGCCAAGCTAAACGTAGTGATAGCAACAGCAAGAATAACAAAGATAATATAGAGATTTCCTTAAGTCTGATTTAATTTGTGATGCTATATGGGGTGCTAGCATAGGGGAACCTAATCCATAATTTAGATATGAGCTCTCCTTGATCATATTTGTCTCGGTGCTCAAGGGGTTATTTGGAGAGAGGGAAAGAACTCATTCTGAATACTGAACAAATTAGAAAGAGAAATGAATTGCTAATCAAACTTTGCAATCGATACCAGTTAGGGCTGTCATTGTATGAGTGTGAGTTGATTGATTAATCAATTGAATCTACATATAATTGCTAGATTTGCATATGATGACATTTATCACCAAGAAAAAAAATCAGTCAGTCTGTCGGAAGAATGTCAACAAATTGTGAAATCTATCTGAGTATGGCGCGTGCTGATCATCACAAGAAGGGGAGGTCAGTTTCACTAAGGGTGATTTGGGTAGCATCTAGTGAATGGTGACTAAGAGGTCATTTCCATCCTTGTCTAGTTATCGATTAATTTGAGAATAATGTATTTATAACTTTTCTATGGCTTCTTGCTAAGTATACAGCAAGATATACATTCATTTAAAAATCTGTTTGGGGAAGATGAAAAAAATGCAAGATTTCTTTTAAGCCTTTTCTTTATTTAAATCTCTTGGCACAATACTCTAGAACAGTGGTTCCCAAACTTTTTTTGGCCTACCGCCCCCTTTCCAGAAAAAAAAAATTACTCACCGCACCCCTAGAAATTATTTTAATTTTTTAAAATAGCAATTAAACAGAAAGAAATATGTATTAAAGTCTCTACCTTTATCATAAAATAAAATGTTTTAATGTGTTTTAATTTTAATTTAAATGTTATTTTAATTGCATGTTGTTTTTATGGCATTGAAAAAGAAGGGGCCGGCACTGGACAAGAGAGGCCCACCTTGAAAAGCGCCTTCCGCTCGCCCCGCGCCGGGCCCAGCAAGGCGCGTTAACGAGGATGTCCCCATTGGAAGAAAGAGGCAATACACAGGACTGCGCCATGGGCAGGGTTGATTAGAAGAAGGAGGCGCATGCTGCGGTTTCCACGGCAATGCCTGCCCTGGGATTGCGTGCTTGCGACGGTGTCCCTGCGAGTTGGAATCCCCGGGCAGGTGTTGCCATGGAAATCGCAGCATGTGCCTCTTTCCTCTCATCAACCCTGCCCACAGCGCAGTCCTGTGTATCACCTCTTTCTTCCAACAGGGACGTCCTCGCAAGCGCGCGACCCTGCAAGTGGCAAGCAAGCCTGGCTCACGCCACCACTCCCTTACAGGGGTTCAGTGCCTCCCAAATTCTCCTGAGCCTCCCAGCGCCCCCTTGGATCGTCCCACCGCCCACCAGGGGGCGGTACCATCCCCTTTGGGAACCACTGCTCTAGAACAATGGTTCCCAACTTTTTTTTAACCAGGGACTACTTTGTTGAGGGACCACATTGACCTGAGTAGGACTAGCTGGCTCTCTGTAGTTAAAGATTCCAAGAGTCATTTGTTTCAAAAATAAAGCTCTTTAAACAAAAATGTTCAGGCACAACAATGGATAGTATTCAACATTTACAAACAGTCTTACAGTTTAGTTTAAGAACAACATAAATCTTCCTTCCGTCTTCTTTTCGACGTCTGGGCAAAGGTCCTGGCTTCTTCTTGCTCACCCAAGGTCAGTCTCTCAGCTGCCTTATTTTATACAGGAATAGTTGCAAAGCACCGACAGCTGTGTTTTTACCAGCACCTTCTGGATGCTTCTGGATGCAAGTAAGTTTGTAATAAACTTACTCAAAGTAGCCCCATTCAAACTCAATGCATATTTTACATTATTCTTACATTTTACAATATAATTTGCCCACTTACATTTTTAATCTCAACATACTTGACCAGGGACCACATTGACCAGGGACTACTCTCCAGTGTTATTACCAAAAGGGTTACAAATCAGTTTTTGGTCAACTTTAGATTTGGTTTGGTTATTTGGGGTGCTGGTTCAGAAAATTGCATTGGATAGACCACATCAGCTCTAGTTTCTGATACAGAACATGTGCCATGGTCAGGGGCAGGAGCAGAATAAAATAAATTAAATAAATAAAGAGGAAGGAGGCTTATGGACCAGACTTTCATCATCATGGCTCACTGGTGGTTCCCAGCCCACAGGTTAAGAACCACTGCTGTTTAGAAAGAAGAAGGTGAAAGACAAGTATTGCTAGATCAAAGTAAGGGCCTAGTGTGGTCCAGTGCACTGTTTCTGCAGTGGCCGGTCAGATGCCAATGGAAAGGTTCCAAGTAAGACCTAATGCCAATAGCCCTGACCCAATGTGATTCCCTGTAATTGACATTTGGATCTTCACTGTTTCTTATCACCTAGGTGGAATGTATAAACTAGTGATCAGTGATTATCTTATCCTCATTCAGCTATCTCTTCCCATCCATAAACCCACCTAAGTTGGTGACAACCATGAAACACTGTAATCTACCTATTCTGAAGGGAACATTGCTTCCTATGCTTTATAAGAAATTAGAAGAACAGCCTGGTGAATCAAGGATCCAACTATTTAGAAAGGAAAATGTTCTTTTTTAATCTCTGTCTGACAAATCCAAATCTGATGAGACTAGGGGCTCTGAACTACAAACGCATATGTTTTATGAATAATAATATTATATTCTCCAAGATTGCCGAATCATTACTGCAGAGTACATGTGCTGGAAACATTCCATGAAGCTGACAAATTCAATAGAAGTTTTGACTTCTAGATACCAGCTGGTTATTTACAGTCCCCTGTAAGAAAAACAACAAATTCCCAGTCCTTACATAACCCATTTCTAATTCTCCTGGTTCATAGAAAACAAAATATACCATACAGCCCTTACAGTTTCAGCTTGTGAAAGAATTTCCCTAAAACCAAAATGTACAAATATAATACACATAATTTTTTTTATGAAAAAAGTACGGGCTTTGCATGCAGAAAGTTCCAGATTCCAACATTTTCATGGGTTATCCTTCATTGGTCACTTGAGCTAAACATTACATCACCTGTCTATGTTCTTGGTTCACATTATAATTATCTTTGACCCTGGGGCATTCCATCTCCCCAGCTAAAACTCAACTCCCTACTCCTCCAGATTTCTTGTTACTGCGATAAGCTATACCCATCTTCAGATAACTGTTAATTGCAGTTGGTTGTTATCTATTATCTATCATCAGGGCCGGACTACGGTAATTTAAAATGGTAAGCGAACATTATTTTGGCGCCCCCTCGCTCTCCGGCCTCGTGCATGCGCTGGGCCAGCTAGTTCTGCGCATGCGCCATTGCTGCGGAGGGATTCCAGATGGACCGAGATATCAATCGCCCTAAGTGAGGCCGAAAAGGAGGAACTTTTTGCAGCCGGGACGGAGCCGGAGCATTTTGGGCGATTGGCGTCTCAGTCCAGCTAGAGTCCCTTTGCAGCAATGGCACATGCGTGGAACCTGGCAGCTAGATGCGCCCCTGACTATGTGGCGCCCTAAGCGGGTGCTTACTTTGCTTAATGGTAAATCCGCCCCTGCCTATCATCAGGTTTGCAGCTTGGAAGTTCTCCTGGATTCATCACTGAGCCTGGAACCCCAGGTCTCGGTGGTGGCCAGGGGAGCATTCACACAATTAAAACTTGTGCACGAGCTGCATTCGAACCTGGGGAAGTCAAACTTGGACATGGTAGTCCATGCTCTGGTTACATCCTGAATAGATCACTGTAATACACTCTATATGGGGTTGCCTTTGAAACTGTACAGAAGGTCCAAATGGTCCAATGGATGGCAGCCAGATTGCTCACTGGAGTGGCATACAATGAGCACACAACAAGCACACAACCCCCCTGTTGTGCCAGTTCCACTGGCTGCCAGTCTGCTACCAAATACGATTCAAAGTGCTGGCTTTAGTCTATAAAGGCCTAAATAGTTTTGGCCCAGTTTACCTGTCTGAACAGATCTCCCCCTATGAACCATCTTGGAGTTTAAGATCATCTGGGAGCCCCCCCCCCTTCCTTGCAGGCACGACTGCTGGGGACGAGAGACAGGGCCTTCTCAGTGGTGGCGCCTCAGCTGTGGAATTCCCTCCTTAGGGATATTAGATCGGTCCCCTCCCTCCTGACCTTCAGTAAAAAAGTGAAAATGTGGCTCTTTGATCAAGCATTTGGGGAACCTGTGTAATAGATAAAGAATTATGTGTAAGGACTATTAAAACAGCCCAGATTATGATTATGAGCAGCGTGACTTAAACAGTGGCCATTTGTTGGGGGTGCTCTGAATGTGATTTTCCTGCTTCTTGGCAAGGAATTGGACTGGATGGCCAATTGTATGATTCTATGACAATTGAGCATTTATCCACCTTAATCCACTTTAAATGCTGTGACTGCCTCCCGTAAAATACTGGGGTTTGTAGTTTAGAGAGACCCAGGGCTTCTCTGGATGAGCTGTTTAAAGGCCCTTCCCTAAACTACAAACCCCAGAATTCTGCAGGAGGCAGTCACAGCATTTAAAGTAGATTAAAGTGGATAAATGCTCAAGGGTGATGAGGCTGCTGAGAATACTGGTGGGGCAGACAGGGGTCCCTCTGGGTCATATCTATTAATAGATCAGAGGTTTCTCACCACTGCTCTAGACTAACAAGCAAAGTCTTAGTTACCATGGTACTGGGTGTATCAGAGACCAGACAGATGTGTTTCTCCCCTTGAGCAAATTTCTCTGGATGTCCAGAGAATTCTAAAAAGGATAGTCCTATTCTCTTCTGAATTATAGAAACAGGAGAGATCAGGAGAATTTCCCAAACATGCTAAATTATGACAGAGAAGGCTTGTTGTTGCATTGGGAATTGGCATCTCTCCCACTGGGAAATGTAGCCAAAGGAGATGTAGGCATATGAGTTGTCTCGCGCCTGACAGCTGCAGAAGACAAGGCATTGATTAAATGTCATCATGGTGGCAAACGGCTTGGCTGGTTTTAATCACAGCTATGCAGGTGGCTGGGCCTCGAGACTGTTAAGCAATACAGTCAATAAAACAGAAGTATGGCCTGGGGGATCAATGGGGAAATCAGGAAACAGAGAAAAGGCCTCAAACAAGATGAGAATTGGCCCCTGGTGCTGCTGCCCAAGGGAGTTTGGGGGCATTTGGGGTAATGATCAAACAAGCAGTGGCCAAGCAACTAATAAAACAATTTACGTGGTCGGTCTGTCTGTTTGTCTGTCTATCTATCCAGTAGAAAATAATATGAGGATGCTGCACATATCTTTCCTCTGAATAGTTGGGGCTGGGGGGCTGGGGGAAGGGGCAGGTTGGACTGGATGTTCCTTGTGGTCTCATCCATCTATGTGATTCTATGAGAAGGAAGTTATGTCTTCCATCCTAATCATGGGTTCCTTCATGTCTTCCTCACCTCTCCCCCATTTCTATTTTATTGAAGTGCACTTCTCCATTGATAACACGTCTTTCTCCAAAAGTTCTGATGTGGCCATAGATATGCTTGCATCTGATTTGGGGCAGATTTGTGTTTGGCTCTGTTGTCAATGATTTCCCAGTATATACATGCTTTGGTAAAAAAAAAACCTGGATGGATGCAGCTTATATATTTATGCATAATTTATTCACATATGCTGGCCTTTTCTGGGCTCATACACAGAGTCTCGCTGAAGAAGAAACATAGATTTATTTATCACCTTTATTTGAAGAAACTTAAAGAATATTAGGTCCACTTTGGTGAACCCAGATTTGCTACAGTATCTTCAACAGAGAACTGCAGCCAACCCCAGTTGATAGATAAGTGTATCTTGTTTGTAGGTAACTGTCTCAGCTGCAATAGGCCCATCAGTAAATGTTTTGAAATCTGACTTTCATGCCAGGGAGTTGAAGTCCATCCCACAAATAGCTTCTGTAATGGTCAGTGTAACAACCTTGTTATATGGTGACAGGAATCTCCACGCATCATAATGAATCCGGCAACCTTTGTTTGTGGGTGTGGGGACCTGCCGCCCCATGCCCCACGTCACCTGGCTCCTAATTGAGCTGATCCCATGGGGGAAGCCTCAACTATGCAGTTTCCCCCTACTGCTTCCTATGGCAACACGGGAAGCCTCCCATGTTGCTGCAGCAGTGGCATGCTATGGCTATGCCCTAGATCATCCATGGAGCCCCGCCGGTATCATTTGAGAGGAGCCAGCAGGCTCTGTGGATTACCTAAGGCAATCCACAGAGCCTGTGGGTCCCCAGATGTTTTGGCCTTCATTTCCCAGAAATTCTAACAGCTGGTAAACTGGCTGAGATTTCTGGGAGTTGTACTCCAAAACATCTGGGGATCCACAGGTTGAGAACCACTGACCTAGGGCTTAACTCGTGTATGCCACTGGAATTAGCCCTGTATGATGAGGTAGTAAAACTGAGAGCATATTTACCACCCTACTAGCCTGAGAGCCTCTGGCTTCTGCTAAGTAGGAATCAAACATAACAGGTCTGTCATACCACATTTTGAAGAATGCAAAGTAATGCATATTACACCAGCAAGATGCAGACATGACACATACTACCAAAGAGATTTGTAGACCAGAAAACCAAGAACTAAAATGATTTGTTGTTGTGTGTCTTCACATTTTTGAATTATGGCAACCCTAAGGTGAACCTGTCACAGAATTGGGTTTTTTGCGGCTGACAGTGTGTGACTTGCCCAAGGTTGCCAAATAGGTTCCCATAACTGACTGAAGAATCAAACCCTGATCTTCAGAATCACAATCCAACACTCAAATCATTATACCACACTGGCTCTTCAAAGTATCTTTAAATTCCTCAGGAAATGTTATGTAGAAAATGGAGCCAGTTGATTTTCTGCTAGTCCAGAAACTTAGATATATGGATTCCATTACAAGAAAAGAAGCTGAAAAGGAACTCGATAGTCGTGTTTAAATATTTGAAAGGATGCCACATTTTCTGCTGCTCTAGAGACTTGGACACAGAGTAATGGATTCAAATAGCAGGAAAAGAGATTCCACCTAGGCATTAGGAAGAACTTTCTCATAGTAAGAACTGTTCAACATTGGAATATGCTGCTTCGGAGCATGGTGCAGTCTCCTTTTCTTGAGGAGTTTAAGTAGAGGCTGGATGACATCTGTTATCATTTTGATTATATTTTCCTGCAAGGCAGGGGGTTGGTCTGGATGCTTCTTGTGTTCTCTTCCAACTCAATTATTCTGTGATTCTAAAAGAGATTTCAGCTAACCATTATGTAAAGCTGCTTTCCTACAAGAGCGATTCAATAGTATCATTACTGCCTTGGCAGGTGGCAGAGTCTTTAAGCCAAGCTTGGATGGCATATTTCAGTAATGCTGTAGTTTGGTATTATGGCATAACAGGAGTTGGATTATATGGCCTTTTCTAACTAAAAAATCCTATGATTCTATGAAAACCGAAAGCCTAAAATGACCTGACTATCACTGGTTGGTAGCATTCACATGCTACATTGGTCCAGGTGCCTGCTCCAAAGCTGTAAAATAGCCCTTAAATGACCACCCAAGCATTTGCTGTCTGTTTGCAGGTCTTTTGAGCAGCAACAAACATTCTGCTTGGCTTCGCTGTTTCATGCTGGCCTTGCCCCAGAGCAGCAGACCTATTCTGCAGAAGGTGAGTCAGGGAATGGATTGCTTTGCCTTGAAGGTTGTTGTTCTGGGTAGCCTCTGTAGACTTCGTACATGAATCAGCCAGAGGGGGAACATCATATTTGCAATTCTTTTTCAAAAAAATCAATCCTATCAACAAGCTTCTTTCATCCTCCCACACACCCCCTCCTCCAGCCCCGGAGGAACCTGCAAGGAGTAACCAAATACTTCTGATAAATGAGCACGGACCATCCCTATTCTGGGCCGCTTGCCATTCAATTACCTTCCCCGGTAATTTTTCAACCACCAGTCTGCAGTGATTAGAGACATTTGTTGAGAATAATGGCCCTCTGGTTTGGCTCGTGCTTGAGATGGGAGCAGCACACTAGAGAGAGTGCCACAATGTCCCCAGGACAGATGGGATGGTGATATCCTTTTATAAAGTCTCTTGATTAGACTGCGGGGCTGCCAACATATGAGAGACTCAAGTGTGTGTTAGGTTATTGTCAATTCAAGGCTGGATTTCAACAAGTGAACTTCCTGTGCCGAACCCTCTTTGGGGTAAAAATAATTTGCTCCTTATAGTCACCTGATCTTTGCTCCAATGCTGTACAATGAAATTATTCTGTCTGAGGATAAATAACAAGACACTGCCTCCCTACCACCATAATGTTCCTTAATAAAAGCTGATTATACTGTTAGGTAAGTCTTAAGATAAAACTAGTGATGGGATGTGATCCCCCATTTGCATAGGCAGCCCAACTAATGACCTGATCAGATTGGTCACCAGAATTGCCAAATCTGGTGGTGCCTGTTGGGGGTGTGGGGAACCCATCACCTGACTCACTCATTACCTCATCCTACAGGGGGGAAGTGGCAGCTGCCCAGCTTCCTTCCATTGACTTCTATTGAACAAAAGAAGCCTCCTGTGTTGCCACGTGGTGGCCTGCACCTGTTCACCTATATTTTTGCAATGGAGTTGCAATGGAGTCCCACCAGAAGTTGCTCTATGTCGTGGGTTGGGAGCCGATAGGCTCCATCATAAAAGTATAGGCAAACCAGCACAAGTACCTCATGTGCTGTGGTAATTAGTAAACAGCATTGATGATAATGTTGTGTGTCTTCAAGTAATTTCCAACCTATGTTAACCCTACCATAGGGTTTTCTTAGCAAACATAGTTTCAAAAGAGGTTTGTCACTGTCTTCCTCTGAGGCTGGCAGAGTATTACTTCGCCAAGGTCATCCAGTTGCTTAATGGCTTGGTGGATAATGTATTCAAACTCTACAAAGTTGTAGTCCAATACTCAAACTGCTCCACCATGCTAGCTGCCAGCAAGCACCATATTTTCCAACATTTCCCATGTGATAAGTGGGACATGGGTGGACAAGCAACATCACAATGTGGTCAAAAGGGTATAAAAACCACGGTAACAAAAACACCCTAACAAAGGCTGTAACAGTTTGTTTTCACCTAAGCCTACTGGAAAGAGCTAGATCTCAGTAGTAATGACTAAAGTAACCTGAAGGTGGTAGTAGGGAATGGATGGAAAAAGAGACACTCTGATTTTTTTTTAAAGCAGGGGAAATAGTGGGATGCCAGGAGATTAGTTAGGATTTCCCGTGCCAAATAGGGACAGATGGAGGTTATCAGGGTGTCAGGCAAAGGGCAAGTAGTATGGTACATATAGCTCAGTTTTTTTTTTTTTTTTTTTGTTCTTTCTATTGAGCCCTTCCGGTTTCAAGGAAGTTACCCTCAGTCTTGTGAGTAAAGAAAACTGTTCAACCACCACAGAGTTGAAACTTGGGAAACAGGTCCTCACCAGCTTCGTCCATTCTACCTTGGTGTAATTTTTCTCACTACACCTTCCTTGGTCTACTAACCCTTTAGGTTATTTGTCTCATATTGTAGGACTGCACCTCCATCTCAAGGTGACTTGACAAATGATGGTGTATTTGCCCTCTCTCCCTCTGGATTCCATCAAAATTATGGACCAAAAGGAGAAGACGGGGCTGCTGTTATTCTTTCACTTTAATTTCATCCCATTTCACATGATTGAAAGGCCATTCATTCTTTTTCCCCTGCCCTTTCAAATATATGTGAAATGGGATGAAACCTCAGCCTTGTCTTCTCCTTATGATCTCTTCCAACTCTATGGTTCTATTATTCTATTCTGTGATTATATGAGTAAAATGGGTCTTCTGAAACTATGTGTAGATCCAGTGCATATTATAACTTTGGGAAGAAATTCAGTATTTGTTTTTGGCAGAAAGCCTGAATCCAGTTTTTATTGCCAACTACAATAGATCCATTGACTCAACGGGAACTTGCTGAACCAACACTGTCAATACATTCCTTTTTATTAAATTACTTTACTCAAACAAGGATAGCCAATTGAATGTCAGTGGTATCTTGAGAGTAATTACCTTTGTTACCTATTTGGCATGTTCATTTTGAAAAATAATATTCTGTTGATAGTTCAAAAGAGTTGTATGTGGGGATATTTTGTTTTTTAAAATAGAAGGCTATAATGTTGATTATGTCCCCACTTCTTCAAATTATTTACAGTTCTGTTCAAGGCACCTAGTTGGTTTAGGGTGTTAGGCTTACTAACACCCCAAACCAGTGTCCTTTCTTTCAGTCTCAGGAAAGATGCTTATCAGAAAACATTTCATTTGGCAAATAAATGGGTCAGGTATAGATGAAGCTAGCCTGCTCAAAATAAAGTCCAGTGCCAGTTTTTTATTTGTTCCCCTTGGTCATCAGGAAAATATTTGATTTAGTCACATTTAGAATCAATCTTCTTGGATGGTTGAGGGGGAATCAAAGGATGGATCTTCCCAATATTCAGCCACACTGTGCAATTATAGCACATGTATTCCATTTTAACTGTCATGACTCTATCCTATGGACTTCTCGGATTTCCATTGTAGGGAGGAGCCTTCAGAATCACTAAACTGATATTTTCTCTGATGCCTCTGAACAAACAACAAATCCCAGGATTCCATATAATGGAGTCATGGCAATTAAAGTGGAATAATAGTTCAATAATTGTTTAATGTGAACAAACACTTGGTTTAGCATAATTCCCACTTATTTGAATGAGTGTGATCAGCCTGCATCCAACCCAATGATTCAGTCTCTGCCTGCTAAAGCAACAACAGCCACAACGACAACAACAAAAACATATTATTCACCTATATCCATTCCAGTCTCTGCTGCACAACTTCAGGAAAGTTTTATGCATCATACATGCAATCAATTCATCCCCATCTGTTCAAGAAGGATTGTTTCAATCAGGAGATGCTTCTATAAAGAGAAGAGCAGGAATTTCTGCAATCACCCTCACTCTCATTCCATTACAGAGCATTTCCCTATTCTTTGGAGAAGAGAGATATATAGGAAGGGAAAAATTAGAAAAGACCACTTACCCCTACTTATATTTGTGAAAACCTCCAGTAAAGAAAAAGATTTTTTTAACAGAAGAGTACACTTGAATCTATTTGGTAATGCTCCCCTAAAAATAAATCTGTTTTACTGAATGTTCCAAGTGGAGTGGGACAGGATAGGATGGCCCTTCTAATTTGTTTCAACCATAATCATCTCACTCTGAAATATTTGCTTCCATTTCTAGCAAATTATTTTTAACCACAGCTTAAGAAGTCATTTATATCAGCTTGGAACATAAAACTGGAGCAATTGAGATGCAGAAGAGAAGACATATAGCCAGTTGCTGCCCACACCCCATTGTGGGCCATCTACATGTGAGACATATTGACCTCTCTTATTCCATATTTTTACCCAGGGATCTAAATATTGTACCTAAAGCCAACATTTCCCATACTTATTCTTCCAAGCTTATTCAGCCTTTCCTTTACACAATTTTATATAATTCTCTGGTACCATCTTTTCATTAGATGTGTTTTCCATTGGTCACTCCCCAGTCCATTCAGCCTTTATTTTTTTACTCCATTTTCCCCACAGGCCAGATATTCTCAATACCTATCTAGGAAATATTTGGGTAGTAAAAGGATGCTCACAAGGGAAACAGTTGAAACTGTCTGTGTCCTTGGTTTCCCTATAAAACAATCATTGCTTGGTGTTGCTAGGCTAATTAGAATGGATGGAGGTTTTCCACGATGGCAAGGTTCTGGGATGTTGTTGCAATTCAGTGCTGGGACTCAAAACATGACCCATGACCCAGACTGACAGCTAGCGGGTAGTAGCTGAGCAGCAGTTGCTGGACAGATGGTCTTCAGTGCCCTGCTATTGGGATTCCAATTAGCTCACAAGTAAAAGTGCCTAGCAGGGCACCAAATGCCATGGAGGCAAGATCTAAGCCCTGATGTTCAAGTCATGTAATGATCCCTCTATTCAAAGAGGCATTATTCCCTTATACTTCTATCCTTGACTGGTAAAAAGGGATAAATTATTTCCATTTTCAGTATTAAAGTCAAATGCATTCCACAGAAAAAGAATGCGCTAATGTGGTACAGGTTTCAAGGTTTGAAGGTTTGATAGGAAAGGTGCAGCTTCTCTGTTTTGAAAGCAAGAGATTATCAATTTTTATTCCTCCAGCTATTTTATACTTCAGTGCCAATGCCATCCTCTGCCAGCATGGCCAATGATGATGGATTCTGGGGGCTGAAGTCCTAAACATCTGGAGGACAAAAGCATGAGAACCACTACACTAAGCAAACACAAACCAATCTCTCCTGCACCTCTCCCACACACCCTAAAAGTGAGATTAAAAATAAGGAAGAAAAGCTGGCCATAAAGTGACCATAAAGCCCAGATGAGATAAGATCATGCTGAAGAAAACAGTTTGCTTTGACATTGAAAATGTCATAGGTTCCTATTAGTTTCAGGTTAGGTCAATATGTGCTAAACATTCTGAACCACGTTCCAAAGTGCCTTGACATTTATTTACTTTATGTATCTCCTTTATATAATGCCCTTTTCCTGAATCAAGACCCAAGGCAGCTCTCAAAAGAATAAGTAAATATTCTGTTGACTTGATAACAACTAAAGTAAAGGTAAAGTTTCCCCTTGACATTAAGTCTAGTCGTGTCCGACTCTTGGGTGCTCATCTCCATATTAAGCTGAAGAGCCACCGTCCGTATACACCTTGAAGGTCATGTGACCTGCATGACTGCATGGAGTGCCATTACTTTTCTGCCTGAGCGGTACCTATTGATCTACTCACATTTGCTTGTTTTCAAACTGCTAATTTGGCAGGAGCTGGGGCTAACAGTGGGAGCTCACTCAATCCCTGGACTTGAATTTTTCAGTCAGCAAGTTCAGCAGCCCAGCACCACCGAGGGCTCCACTTGATAACAACTAGGATACTGGAATAACATTCAAAGACCAAGTGTGACATGCATAGTTTGGAAATAGCGCTTGCGCTCTATGCCATAGCCCTTTCTCAATCAATTGCTGTTACTGCATATTTGTATAAGAATTCTATATAAAGTTGTTTTAATTGTTTGTTTGAGGTGGACTGCTGGGCTTCCAAGCCAGAGTCTATCTGGCCCTGAAGAATGTCATGTAGAAAGTTCAGTGACTTTGTTTTCTGCAGTTCTCGATAAGAGAATACAAACCAATGGATTCAAATTACAAGAAAGGAGATCCCATCTACACATTGGTTAATAAGAGCTAATCAGCAATGGAATATACTTTGGGGAGTGATGTATTCTCTTTCTTTGGATGTCTTTTAAACATAGATTGCATGGTCACCTTTTGGGAGTGCTTTAGTTGGGTATTTTTTCATGGGTGGGTGTTGAATTAAATTATCTTTGCCATCCTTTTCAGGCCTGATTCTATTAAATATCATCTACTTGAAAATGTAGTGTGTAATGGCACATCTCAAGGTATAACATTTCAAAGCCATATCTGTTTTTATTGCTACTCGGAAACATATGTGTCCTTTAGTTTTTCAGGAGACATTCTAGAACATTCTAGGAAAAAAATCCCCCCCCCCTTTCCAGGAGTTGGAGACTATTTAATGTTTCTTGAACAAAAAAAATGGTTGTGCAAAAAAGGACAGAGAATTAGATAAAATTTGCACATTAATTTTGATAGATAGAGGCAAATTTAGACCCGTTTAGGTAGGCACAAAAATCCAATGCTGCCAGCAGGCTATGGTCAAAATGGAAAGCATTGGCAATTTACTTCTGTTCGTTCATGAATAAATACATCCAATTTCTATCTTCCTGTCAACATGAAGATCTTTCATTATTTTTGACAAAAGGTGTATATCTCCCTATTTTTATCTAACATTTTTTATTGCAGTAGGTACGTACTTGCATTTGTCTCCGGTATTTGACATGACGTGATTCCTGTAGAAGCAACCATATCATCGGTCCATTCCTTATCTCTAAATGGGTATTATTTCATCAATATATTTCAAAAGGAACGTTGAACATTACAGAGTGTCATTGCCTCTCAAAGTAAATTCAAGGTGGTGCGAGGTGACAAAAGAGAGCAACTGAGAAAAAAGAAAGAGATAAAGAGAGATCGTCCTATCTCAAAGCACTCCCGATTTGCTGAGGTATCTCCAAATAGCCTGCATCAGTTTTCAGTAGAACAAAAATCTCCATTTGATAACTACAAAATGGAATAGAGTATCCTAGGGAATGTCCTGGCTGGCTGAAACTTTAAATAGGATGACTGTCATTTTCTTGCAGGTCTCTTGTTCTTTGAACTGCAACCTCTTTATGCATTTGTATTCATATATTCACCTATCTCCTAAAATGTATCCATCTATATTTAATTCCATAGGCAAAGATTTGGCATCAGAGGCATGACTGCTACAATATTGTCACTACACTGCAGTTTCTTATCCAACCCTTGAAACCTACCTTAAAAGCCAGTCAGCCATTCTGAGCATTGGGGTTCTGTGGTGCTGGTGATCAGGGTGCTGCAGAATGGCAGATCTGGCCCTATTCCCCCAGAGAGCAATTTGTGACAGGACCCCAGAGCAGATCCCACTGTTGCACTTTATGCCATCCATTATTGGCAGGAGGGTCATGTTGTCCTGCAGCACCCTGTTCACCAACACCACAGAACACCAGAACTTCAAATGGCTGGCTTTTAAGGCAGATTTGGGGGCATTTGGTGCCATGGCAAGAGCTCCATGGTAGCAAATGTCAACACAAAGCAGTTACAAGGTTGTCAATCTACCTAAGAAGAGCCAACATGATGTACTGGTTTGCGCATTGGACTATGACTCTTGAAACCAAGATTCAATTCCCCACTTGGCATGAAAGCCCACTCCTGACCTTGGGTGAGTCACAAATTCTCGGTCCCAGAAAAACCCCTGATATATTCACCTTAGAATCCCCATAACTTGGAAATGACTTAAAGAAAAACAACAAAAACATTTACCTTACAGCATTGTAACTGCCTAACAGGATGCCAACCATACTATTATCTTAATTATTTCATTATATATTTGATCATCCCAAATTTTATATTTAAGCTTTTAAAAAAAAAACCCTTGAAGCTGTTTCACTGTGGTTCTATTACTCCATAGATTTTTTTCCTGCTTGTCCTCCATAACAACCAACTGCTGTCTCCTCTAGTTTTCACAGAAGTCAATGCTATTGAGTTCACGACTGGGTTGACCTCTTGTTCATACTTTCATATGAGTGAGGTCTATTAAACCAAAGAGGGCTCATTTCCAAATAAGTATGCATAGGACTATGTTGGGAGTATCCAGTAGGCTTGGTTGATCCAAAAGAATTGTTCAAAGCTTGTTTTGGATGTAGGGGGCACTGGTGGTTCAATTCTAAAGTCACTTCTGAATATTTAAAAAATAAAATAAAAACTTCTGAAACTTCAGATTCATTTTGTTAATGGCAGACACGCATGCGCAGTAGGAAAAAACAGCACTGGGGAAAATTCAGGGGATTCTCCCTTCCTCATTTTTAGACCATTCCTGATGAAACTTGCTACAATGGTAGAACTCATGGACCCTGTTAGCTCACCAAATTTCTTAACCTTTAACTTATCCATGGATTTTTAGCGAATTTTTGAAGTTTTGTTAAAAAAACCATGTCTTTAATAATAAAGAAAATTTGTTCCTGGTTTGAAAGTATTATTTCCTGTTTCATTGGGTGGTCTTTACTTTGAAAGTAGTTGTTCTACTCCAGTTACTTTGTTTGTGTGGCATAAACTGTGTTAAATTGGTGGAGAACAGAAATCATAGTACAGACCCCATCAGGGACATCTAGACTGACCCCCCCTTCTTCAGGGTGGAAAGGCACCATCCAAACTCTCCTGACATCCATTTGCTTCCTTTACTGAGTTGGAGGGACACTCAAGACACATCCATCCATTTATTCCTTTTTGCAAATGCAATCAATAATTTAATTTTATCATTACTGGCTGGCTGGCTGTGGCTGGTTTCCCCAGTGCCTAGTTCATGGCAATCAGGCCAAAGCGAAATGATTGGTTTTAAAGCAGTTTATGTTCTCTTGGCTTTGCAAAAGTTGCTTATTGCTTTGCTGCCTTCTTTAGACACCTTTGTAGATTCATTCAGTTTATTTTATATTTCGATGAAGACTGCTACAGACAGCTATAGGGGGTCCTTCAGCCATTTTGGCTAATGAGCTGCAGGGCAGTGTGGGAAATGTAGTTTATCAGCAGGACCTTTTGCAATCTCTACCTTTGGGAGCGTGGCCATCACAATCTACAACAATGGCTGTGCTTAGCCATGCCCACCTCGTCCCTCCTTGCATCGCCAGGGGAGGGAAAGCATGAGATTTAAAAACTTTTTAGTCTTTACCAAATCCCAGAATTCAACATGACAGAGTCTTGACCAAGTGGTTTAACTATGCTGTGCCTACCCTTCAGTAAAGGATCTAGATATTTTACATCATTTCTTCCTATTTTGTTGTTATTATGTGCCTTCCAGTTGTATCCGACATACAGGTACCCTAAGGCAAATCCTATCATAGGATTTCTGGGAGAGAATGTTAATGTATGGCCGAGCTTAATAGTTCTGAAAATTAAAATAACCTTGTATCCGACATACAGGTACCCTAAGGCAAATCCTATCATAGGATTTCTGGGAAAGAATGTTAATGTATGGCCGAGCAGGGATCTGAACCTTGAACTCCTTCCTTTTCAGCACCATTCTGTTATGCCAGACATTCACATTTCCTCCACATTGCTTACCATCTGTTTCTTCATGCTCATATTCTCTTACATCTTTTTCACAGCAAAATAGATCTTTCTGATGCTATTGACAATATTTATCCCTTCTCAAAAAGATCATAAATGTGGATATACGTGCCTTAAAATGTTGTGAGTTGGAAATGCAGTCTACATTTTCAGGGGTTTCTGTTACTATACCAGGGGTCTGTGCTTATTTGCAATTATTTCTTTGAATGCCTGCACAGCCAGAGATGTTTCCCCCCCAGTTATTATTTTAGTGCTGGAAAAAAACAATAACTTCTTCCTGCTACTTGCACAGGCAATCTCTCCCACTCTTCATTCCTGCCCTCTTCCAATACACATTTTTGATCCCACCACATTCACAGATAAATAGGAATGTAATTATCCAATATATTTCACCTTTAAGGAAGCAACAAGTAATCTGAGCAATTTTCTTCCCATTGCACGAAAGCCTTTGAAACCTGTTAACAGTTAGAGTTCTCCTATACAAAACTCATACATGGACTTTTTCAGTGCAGTAAACAGTATATTCTTTGCAGAAAGTAGTAATTGAAATCACCATTGTGTACGTTTTGCATTAAATAAGTCCCAAGTTACAAAGACTCTCCTAGTGCAGTATTCTTCTCATCAAGATTTCTCAATGTATGAAAAGCACAGATTTTTCTTTTTAGTATTTCTTATTATTATTTTCCCTATCTTTACACTGGGAGCAACATTTCCTTTTACTATAGCTTAGGGTGCTCCCATCTAAATGCACAGATCATTGACTTATGTAGCACAGTGTTGTTTACACTGACTGGCAGCAACTCTTCTGGCTGGACAGGCATCTCCTGAGACCTACCTGGAAATGCTAGACATTAATCACAGCACCCAAATCTAAATCTAATCTGCCATTGAACTCTTGCCCTTCTTCGCCCTTAATACTTTGAACACTTGGGGAAAAGGTTCTGTCAATGCTAATGTGATTCTTTTTATCCATTATTTGTCTTTGCCTGTATCAGGTGGCAAACTCAGGCACTGATTCTCAAGTAGATACATTGCCTGAGACATGAGTCAACCTGCTCTTTGACACTGTTGCCTTCAACAAGGCTCCACAAGCACATTCCTTCTGTGACCGCTGACTGCTTGAATCTGGAAGCCTTTGGGATCAAATCTCCATGCACACAAGTTCTAAAACTTCAAAGAGCTAAATGCAATGTTCTTCCTACGTCCTTACAACGTCACAGCCAACATAAGGAATCTAACCTAAACCAAACTATTCTATTTATCCATCTAATCCAGAGGTGTATCCACATTTCACAATTATAGAAGTTTGCTTTAAGTGCTATGCCCCCATCCTTTGGAATTTTGGGCCATGTAGTTTGAAGATATATACAGAATTGTCTCAACTGGAAAGATATAGTCTTTATTCCCCTGAATTACAACATAAGATCTGCTGTGGCCTTATGAGATGGGAACAGGCAGACAGGGGATGGGAAGATAAGTTCCATTATGCTTAGGCCCAACAGGTTTTCTTGCTGAAAAGCTCAACAAAGTTCATGTTTGGGCTACAACTCCCAGAGTCTACCGGTTATCAAAGTTATATGAGGCTATGTACTCTAGGGCAGTGTTTCCCAACCTTTTTTGAGCCGCGGCACACTTTTTACATTTACAAAGTTCTGGGGCACACCACCAACCAAAATGACACAAAATGACACTCTAACACAGTAATACATATAGTTAATATGTTTTAAAAATGTATTTATACACTCAGTGTGAAACCTGGGCCTGTTTCGATGAACTCAACATAGATATCCTGGCAGGAATGGCAGAAAGACACAAACTTCCCACACAGAACTCCCATAACCAAGAGAAAATGCTATGAGAGTTTGGTGGTCATTGACCTTGAGTTTTGGAGTTATAGTTCACCTATATCCAGAGAGCACTGTGGACTCAAACAATGTTGGATCAGGACCAAACTTGGCATGGAACTCAATATGCCCAAATATGAATGCAGATAGAGTTCAGGGGAAATAGACCTTGACATTTGGGAGTTGTAGTTGCTGGGATTTATAGTTCCCCTACAATTAAAGAGCATTCTGAACCCCACCAATGATAGAACTGGGCCAAACTTTCCACACAGAACCCCCAGAAGGCAAGAGGAGGTCTCTACTTGGGGAAAGGGAGGTGGGCCTTCCCAATGCATGGAGAGTGAGAGACCAAGTAGACAACGGGTGGGGAGGGGGGTGTTTGTAATTTTGTGCCTTTATCGAGGTAGGTTTCTTAGGGTTTTTATACTTCAACACAGTAGACCCCCGCCTGAGGTTCCAATTTCCCACAGCACACCTGATGATCGCTCACGGCACACTAGTGTGCCCCGGCACACTGGTTGGGAAACACTGCTCTAGGGGATTTGGGGAAGTATAGTCCAAAACAAGAAAATTGGACAAATTCTGCTTCGTTGTTGCATGAGCTTGTTATGTGTCCTCAGTTTGACTGTTGACTCATAGGGGGTTTTCTTTACCAAGATTTGTTCAGAAGAGATTTACCATTGCCTTCTTTTGATGTCAAAATGGTATTACCTGCCCCAGAGGGTTTCTATAGTTAACCCTTGGTTTCTCAGATCCCTCGTCTGCCACATCAAAAAGCAACACTAGAACACAAAGATTGGTGAAGCCAAAAGTGCATATGGCACTCTGTGTCAATGTCAGCAAGACCAGTTATTCCAACTGTACACATATCCACATGCCACTATTATGGATTTTCCTCAGCACCCATTTTTTCTGTTGCAATAGCCAGTCTTTTCATGCTGCATTTTTTTCCACCACAAGCCTTCCCATTACCTCCATATGCCTCACTTTCACTCAGTTGAGGTCATAAAAAATGCAGCAGCAATTTCTCTGCCACCTTTCAGCCTCTCAGCTTGCCATCAGCCACATATCATCATCCCTCCCCAACGAGGGAGCGCTGGCCTTTAAAGTTCAGAAGATGAGGCAGGAATTGCCAAAGGGCAGTGGCAGCTGGCACCTGAGCCCCATCTCACCTTTGGGTGGCACACTGCTGGAACAGAGGAGACACCCAGCAGGATACAGCTCCTCAGCTTGCTGTTGATGGAAATCTTCTCAGATAGGGGGAAGCCTCCTAGCTTTTTTCTCCCCCGCCCTCCTCTTCCTTTCTTAGGGTAGAAACTCTGACATCCTCGAGATAACTGGAGCTGTGCCTCCCATCATATCTGACCATTGATCATGCTTGTTGGGGCTAAAGGGAGCAGGAGTTAAATACATCTGGAAGACACTTGATTGCGTACTAAGCTAAGAGAGATGGATCAATCAGTGCTTTTCATAGTGGTATACCTCTTAAATTCAACTCTTTCCTCTTTCAGCTTTCATTTGTTTTTTATTTGTTCCATTTATGTTCTGTCTCAAGGCACATACATGGATTTTCTCTCTCTCATTCATCTCACAAGATCAACCATGCAAGGTAGCTTAGTTTGAGAGAGAATGACCCACCCAAGACCACCAGTCTCAGTTCAACACTTTAAATACCACATTGGCTCTCCTTATCTCCAACTATACACCTCTGTATCCCAAGTACCTATTTATTGCACTTTTTGCCACTGAGCTTGGAGGAGAGAACTGTATATATTGTTCAAGATAGGTGACTATGTGAGGTGAAGTTACAGGAAGGAGGGAGCAGACTTGATTTCTGCTGCCCTGAAGACTAGGATGCTGAACAATGGCTTCAAACTACAGGAAAGGAGATTCCGCTTGAATATTTGGAAGAACTTCTGAACTGTGAGAGTTGTTCAGCAGTGGAACTCTCTGCCTCGGAGTGTGGCGGAGGCTCCTTCTTTGGAGGCTTTTAAACAGAGGATTGATGGCCATCTGTTGGGGCTGCTTTGAATACGATATTCCTGCTTCTTGGCAGGAGGTTGGACTGGATGACCCACAATGACTCTTCCAATTCTATGATTCTATAACTGACATTGCAGACTGAAGTCATTCTGGAGAAGTACTGAGCCATTGCCTGTTTTGCAGAAATCTGTATTCTCAGAGTGGAAGTAGTACATGAGAACTGCAGTGGAAATCTTTATTGTCTCCACTTTTGTTTGGTAATTCCTTTCTGCTACCTTGAAGATTGGGGTGTGGTTGTCCGAGAAGGAATCTTTAACCCACCTCCTTTGGTGCTTTGATTGTGTTTTCCTGCAAAGTAGACTGGGGTTGGAGTAGATGGTCCTGGTAGTCTCTTTTAACTCTGTGATGCTACACAGTCTAGTAGCTCTGCCAATTGAGTGCTGAATCTGCTCTAGATTTTAGATCAGGCTAAAACCTAGTACAGATTCAGGACCTATCCAATATGTTGCACCTCTTTGGGCCATGGGATTCAGCACCTCAGATAGCTCCTATGAAAAGTAGGTGTCTATAGGTGAACATCAGAGAAGGAGTCATCTCTAGCTCATCCTTTAGTCAGGTTACCTCATCACTGGAACATGCCACTAGATCAGGGGTTGGGAACCTATGGGTCGTGAGGCATATATGGCTCTTTCCATTATTGCATCTGGCTCAGCTGGAGACGAGGCCAGCACCAAGCTCTCTGCCTGTCCCTCACATGCAAGATCTTAGCTGTGCGCACCGCCTTTGCCTCAAATTCCACGTGTGTAGCTGAGAGCCGGCATGATATGAGGGACAGGCGGAGAGCTTGGCACTGGCCCCGCCTCCAGCTGAGGATGCTCAATATGTGAATAAGCTGGCCCAGGTTATGGGTGGGGCTTAGTTCCCAGATGACATCAGGTGGTGTGGCCACGCCCCTCCTGGGTGGACCCTCATGCTGCCTCTCCTGCCCAACTTTCCCACTCGCAACTCCACTGAGATGCTCAACTTGTGCGGAGCAGCCTGTCTGCTCGGCTCCGTCTCCTGCCTTGGACGCCACATCTCCCTCTGCCGACCCCCAGGCAGGCCTCAGATGGGAAGCACAGGGCCCGCAGCGAGACTGAGGAGGAGCAGGAAGAGGAGGGCAGCCCAGGGCCCCTCGCGCCCCCTAGCCCAGCCCAGCCCTTCTACCGTTCAGGGTGGCTCTGCAGGTGAGCCTCGGGAGTTTTGGCGGCATGCGTGTGAGGGGGGCAGGGGGGAGGCCATCTCACGCGTGTCTTCCGTCTGGGGGCTGTCTCTCTCTTTCGATGCCATGGCAGTGGAAAGGGAATTCGAGGGAAGAGGAGGCCGATAAACGTGGCGCTTCGGCGAATTTGCTGTGGAGCTTTCGGAAAGAGCAGCAACCTGTGGGTTTGGGTGGGAGGTGTGAGGGAATGGGGACTTCCTTTGTCGGCTGCCTCCCCTCAGGCATCCGCATGCCTCTGTGGAAGAAAGGGCACGTCTTCAAAGCTTCAGTCGAGGCAATGTTGAAGGCTGTCATGGCTGAAATCACTGGCTTGCTGTAAGTTTTTCGGGCTGTATGGCCACGTTCCAGAAGCATTCTCTCCTGACGTTTCACCTGCATCTATGGCAGGCATCCTTGGAGGTTGTGAGGTCTGTCAAGGGCAGCAAAGGTCTGCAAATGCATTTAGTTGAATTCAGTCTTAAAATATATTATATGGCTCTCACTGAAATAAATTTCCAAATATTTTGCTTTTATGGCTCTCTGAGTCAAAAAGGTTCCCGACCCCTGCACTAGATTGTTATTCACTGGTGTCACAGAGCCATAGCTTACTGAAGTCAGGGAACTTCGTGGACAGTAATTGATGGGGGATGATAGTGGTTAGTCCACAATATCTGGCAGCTAGTTATGTGACAGTTAAAAGCATGGGGCTTCTAGAATTGTGTTGGTTAGTTCCAAACAGAATCATATACTGACTGGTAAGTCAACAATAGAAAATCTAACTAATTTTTTTAGGTTTATTCTAATTCAGTGGTAGGATTTAGGATCTTCCAACTTGATACAGACCCCTCAAAATCAATGTAATTTTGTAGTTTTGACTCATTTAAGCTTCTTCTGTTTCAGTTGGCCTCCTTTTGTCTTTGTGCCTACATTTGGATCTGGCCCTCTGTTACCATTTGGAACCGGATTCCTTGCTTAAGCGTCATCCGCTGTCCAGAGAAATAATATACAAGGCTGTAGTGAGCAATTAGATGTACTTGAAAGTGCTTGGAATGAGCAGAGTTAGCTAAGCCTCATAATTATTATTAACGTGTTATTATCTGATGTGCCTTGTGCTTGTTGAAAGTGGCCCCTAATAGTATTCCAGGAGCTTTGTCATCATTAATGGGTTGGCAGTAAACAACATACGAGCACTTTGATCTTCATTAGGGGAAGGTGAAAGAGAGAACACTTTTTTTCTCCATGCGTGGGTGGAAAGAGAGGCCAACTGATGCAGCATCCCTTTTGTAGCACACAAGTTCAAGGTTGATGTCTGTGGCTAGCATTTTTATGCACCTGTTAGGGCCATTATGCCATAGTATAGCTCACCTCTCATTCATCTTTCACCCCTCTTTTTAAAAAATGGAACACCAATGTGTGGGAGAGTTAGTACTGTAGCATGCAGTATCCTCCAGCCAGCATGGGCAATTCCAAGCGGCGATTGAAATATTCTTGCTGGCTCCTGGTATTTCCTGCTTGAATTTTCATTTATGATTCAACTTCACATTCAGGATGGAAGGAGTGGGCACAATCTGTGGATCTGCATTGGCACCATTTATTCAGTTGTACTGTAGCAGCAAATCCGGAGTCCCAAAACTCCCAGGTGGTACCTTTTTGACTCTCAGGCGGCGCAAACGTGCGAGCGCAGGAACGGGAAAACGCAACAACCGTTACTGCAGTCAATGAAGCCAAAGTTTATTTGCACAACATCAGCTGACGGGATCTGCCCACAGAACTCGCTGCTTCAGGGCAAGAGCCCCGTACAATCTCCAACTATCCCTTATATACACTCTATGGCGGCAGATCCCTTGTCCCTCCTTTCTTCATCATCATCATTGGTTCACAGCATCAACTCATTTTTATTATCCAATTAAACATCACATTATTTGGCATCACACTCTATTTGCATTCCTATTTGCTAAACAGCACTGCGCAGTATTAATTCTTCATTCTCACAGTATGTTATCTGCCATAGGGGCATCCTGTCCTTAATTTGCAACATCTCTACGCCGTCCCTCTGTGCCAGCAGGGAAGAACAGTCTCATTTGCCCATGCGCGGTTCCTACCAATCAGTAACAATGTAAACAGACACACGCTGGGTACTAGCTAGGCCAATCACGGCCAGTGTTATCAGGAAAGGCACATGAGGTACTCTAACAAATCACAGCTTGTGCCTGACGTACCAATCAGAGTGCATTATTCTCGTCTTGGCTGCCAGCATGATTTCTGGCAAGCTACCTCGCTATACTAAGGCCTGTGCTTGTGCATCACTCTCCTCTGACTGTACTTCTGCTAAAAGCACCAATTCTGCTTTAGCGTTAACATTACGGGTGTGGGTTTCTGCAGAGCTATCTCTCGGGCTGTCAAATCTGCTAACCTATTCCCTTGAACCACCGGGACGGAAGGAGTGGGCACGATCTGTGGATCTGCATTGGCACCATTTATTCAGTTGTACAAATTTATCTTTTAACAATGATGTACAACAATGATGCTGATAGAAAATGGCTGGCCTGAGGTCATATTGGGAATAAAGTGGCTGAGACGTCCCTGTTACAAGATGAGTTCTTTGTTATAAGGTGGATTTTCCTATAGAATAGAATGGGAAGTATATGTTCTGCAGATGAAGCTAGACTTCAATATTACTATACTAAAATATTGGCTATGCTGGCTAAGGATTTCAGGAGTTGAAGTCCAACAACAGCTGGGAGGGCCACTCACCCTCTATTTTTGATTGACACATGTACCCCTCAATGCATACATGTCCCAGAGCTTCTCAGTCTATCTTATGTGAGTAACTGGATAGTCCAGTTATCAAATCCTTTTTGGTAGGTCTTCCCAAAGTCTGAGGGTAACTGAAGCCAATGTTCTCTCAGGCCCCTTCTGCACTGCTGTATAATCGTATAATCCAGTTTCTGAATGCAGATTAGCTACATTGAACTGGATTATATGGCAGTGTAGACTCATATAATCCAGTTCAATTTTTAATCTGCATTATATGAGTTTACACTACCATTAAAATGCAGTTCAAACTGGATTATATGGACATATAGATGCGGCCTTAGTAACTGTTGTCAGGCAATGCTGTCTAACGCAAGCACATAGCACCAAGGATCTAAATGTACACACACATACACACACACACACACAATTTTCAGATTGGAATTTAATGCTGCCTCATTCTATAGAAATAAATCCGAGACAGACAAAAAGTCATGTCTTTCACCACACATGAAGTTTTGCCTCATATCTTTTCAGAGAGTTTCTGTTGTTAAATTAGTAAAGCAATGTTCGAGGAGTTTAAGGCATCGATTTGAGAATACATTAGTGCAACACTTTTTACTAGAGGTCTACCAAACTATTTTCTCTCTCACTCTTTTCTCCCTCTCCCTCCCTCTCTCTTTGAGCAATACAGACGTGTTGAACATTTTTAAAGTACAAAAACTTCAAAGCTCCAACTTTAATAGCCAAATAGTCACAGCCACATAGCATCAAAGCAACAGGCAGGCCCTCTGGTTGATTTTCCTCTTCCTGCCAGCAGAGGGCGAATGCAACAGAAGCAGGAATGAAAATGCTGCCTGTTTCTGTGAAGTCTGGATAAGCTACTAAAGCTGTGTTGAAAAGCCTGGAAAATAGTGATGCAGGAGAGAGAAGCGGGATGCTGGAGAATAGTGTGGGGATAAAGAAGGGCTAGACAGCACAGTCTGGGAATATATAAAGGTAAAATAGCTTTGTAGGTGTACTGTATAAGGAGGCTGGGTGGACTACTGTGCAGTGTTGTGAGTGAAGGAAGTGCTGGATGGATAGATTGGGGATGTTTGCAGAGACAGTGGTGTGCATTGAATAACTGGGGAGACGTGCAAGGTCATGTGGATTATATACATAATGGGCTGTGTGTATGGCAGAGCACTGCTTCATAAATTGTGGGCCCTCCTTGGCCACTGACCACAAATGGGGTCCCCTTAGCTCAATGTTAGGTCCCGAAAAATTTGGCAACAGTAAAACGTTTTTGGACTGGATATTATTATAATAATTATTATATTTGTATTCCACCCTACCTTCCCGAGGGAAGTCACAATACACAAATCTGTCAGCTAAAAACGGCAGTGTTCACAGTGGACTCTGCATAACATGCTTCAGCTGTACTCCACATAAAGGAAAATCAGCCTGCTTTAGCAAGCTCTGCAAATGCTGACTTATTATCAGTGAATGCTTGATTTTACATCTATTTTATATACCTATACGCCCAGGGTCACATAAAAATTTCTCAGGCCAAAAGGGGTCATGAAAAAAGGTCTCTGGTAGAAAGGGGTCATTAGTGGGAAAAGTTTAAGAAGCCCTTTGCTAGAGGACCGAAGGGATCACAAGAAAGACTGGAGCATCCTTGGTTGGGGTAACCTGAATAGCCTGAATGTATCATATGATTTTGGAAGCTACGTAAGGTCAGGTCTGTTTAATGTTCAGGTCTGAAGGACTGCTAGAGAGTGCCAAGAGCTGTAGGCTGTATTTCTGAAGAAGGAACTGGCTAAATCACCTGTGAGTACTCACTGCCTAAGAACAACCTATGAAATTCATGGGGTCACCATAAGTCAGCAGTTGACTTGTGGGCACACATATACATACACAGAGAGAGACGCCACTGTTTTTTTTTTGCTTGACATTTTATGGGGGGTCACCCTTCATTTCAGGCTCTTATCTCTGCCATTTCTAATTTTAGTAGTCTCTATGGTGGCATGTGATTTCCATTAGATAGGTTCACATTCACACAACTTTCACCCAGCATGTTATATATACAGGATCTAAATTGGTGTTTTCCAGACTCTAGTCTTCCAGATGTTTTGGATTTCAGTCCCCAAAATCCTTGATCATGGCAGATGAGGTTTCTGGGGGTTAAAGTACAAAACACCTGGAGGACTAGAGTTTGGGAATGTATGCTCTAGATCAGATCTGGGCAATTGCCGGCCCTCCAGGTGTTTTGGACTTCAAATCCCAGAAATCCTAACAGCTAGTAAACTGGCTAGGATTTCTGGGAGTTGAAGTCCAAAACACCTGGAGGGCCGGCAATTGGCCAGGTCTGCTCTAAATGTTTTGGACTTCAACTCTCCCCTCGTATAAACACTTGTTAGTACCTCCTGGAAGCTGAAGTCTAGAACATGGGGATGACCAAGGCTGAGTGGAATATGTGGAGTTCTTGCCCAGGAGGTTTGGCTGTCTCCTTCCTTGTGTGTGCTCCATTGCCAGTTGAAAACTTCCGTGTTCTACTAAATGATTTGATTTCTACTACATGGAATTATTTTGGATCGTTTTCAAATTTCTCATGCTGTTCAGCTATCAGTTCATTATTACTTTACCAATATTTTTCTTCTGCTGTTTTGATCCCCTTTGTGTTTGTTTTAATTGGATTATTGATGTTTTCATTTTTATTGACATTACTGCCTCGACAACTACAGTAGGAAGGGCATACGTTTTATACGATGAATAAATTTGATTTCCATCTTTTTACGGACACAGTGTTATGAAAATGCATCCTAAATTTTGTTGTAATATCTCTGTGCTCGGGGGAGTTATCCCTTTCCAAAAATTCTATTCAGCCACGCCAGATCTTATTTCAATAGCTCTGTCTTCCAGGAAGGTATGACATTATGCTGGCCTTTTCATTTCTTTGTCATTTTACCAGTTTTCTGCATCCTTTAGGAAAGGCTGTGAGAGTCAAACTGGGCTTTGTTCAACCATAGAATTGCTTTCTGAAAATGCATACCAGCTTTCATGTTAATGTCTCAGTCTTCAAGGCAGCAGTGGAATCTCTCTTGTAAAAACTCTGAAGATGAGAAAAGCAAATAGCACATCCCTTAACCATCCTTCACAGGGACACTCCCAATGAATCCTCTGCTATTACATTTTTCACTGCTTTTCAAATATATATTTCTCTCCCCCACCCCCCTTTTGCTCTTTTTTTCTCTTCAAGCTTACTTCAGTTGGTTCAGACTGATTTCAAAGTGCAAAAGTACTTTGCACTCATTTAATTCAGGGAGAAAATTGAAATTTGCTATTCCGCGGTAGGCTCAGGCAAAAGCAAACTTCAGCAGCCTAGTTTCTGTCCTCATTAATATTCTTCCTCATTAATATAACTGCCTGACAATCTTAACTTCACCCAAATGTGGCATAGTCATGCGTGTTCTGATTTTTGTCAGTGAAATGTCAGAATGTATGGAATAGGCAAATGTAGACTTTGCCTTAAACTTAAATTATAATTCTAATTTTTGTTGTTCAAATCACTGTAAATTAGCACCGATAGTTTTTACACAATTTGTTTTGTCATCTTCTCCTCTCTCCCTCTTTTTGTGTGCATTCTAAATTACTATCCTACTCATACGCTCTTCCTCCTGCAACTCGCGCGCTGTCCAACCTACTAGCCTTCCGAAAGGCTTGTAAGACTTTTCTGTTTGTACAGGCATTTGGTCAGTAGATAACCCTGGCCTCTACTGTGTAGCCATAGGCCTGGGAGTAACTCTGGTGCCCGTACACTATTGTATAGTTTAAATTGGGTGTTAAGCTGTTATTTTATTGTGTTTTAGCTGCATTTTTATGGTGTTTTTGACATTTGTAGGTCGCCCCGAGCCTTACGGGAGTGGCGATGAATAAATCGAAATAAATAAATAAATACCATGCGGAGAGAAAGAAAAATTCAAAGAGTGTCTGATTATTATTTGTTTTTAATGTAGCCATAGTGCAATGAGCTTCATCAAGTCTTCTGAACTTCCCTAGATGACCACATGTGATTCCCCATGTCAGCATCATCAGGTGGTTTTCTAGCTTTTGTATAGGTCTAAAAGGTTACAATGCAGCTCCTAAGGGTTAATTGCTGCAAGTAAGAGCTTTAAAGGACAACGTGATGGTAACTTTCGTACCACCCTTTTGGTCCATTGATTGCTGGTGTGTGATCCCTAGAGAATATCTCTAAAATAAATTTGGCCTTCAAGTTGAACGATGCCCCCCATTCCTTGAAAGCTAGCTTTTAAGTGCCTTCTTCGTAGATGCCCCTAAACTTTGGAATTCCTTCCTTTAGAAACCCAGAATGACTCATGCCTTGTTATCTTTGGCAGACAAAGATTTTGTTTGTTCAAATAGGCTTTTAAAATAGCAGGCTTTTAAAGTAAGAGCTATAAGAAGCTTTTGTGTTATTTTAAACTTGTACTGCTCTTCTCTTTTTTACATTGTGTTTTAAATTCTCTTAATATGTTTTATAGTTTTAATATATTATAATCCTTTTGATTTGTAATCTATTTGATTTGGGACGAGTCCCAAACCTGGGAAAAGCCAATGAATAAACGAAGTCTGGCATTCTTTTGGTGATTCACTATATCAAGAGCAAGGGTTGAAGAAACATCGAAAAATACCCAGTAAGGCTATATACTATAAAAATATATGCTTTATATCATAAGCAGAACTAGAGAATTGATAAGCATATCATAGTTCGAGACATACCATATACCCAGAACATATATGGGTGTTGTGGCGACCAGGATACAAGTGATAAATTCACATATAGCAGCTTCACAATAAAATTGCAGCTTCACAAAAATAGGGTTCGCAGCTCCACAACGCAATATTGGTAGTCCAGATAGTTTCAACACAACACAGTCTCTAGTCTGGCAATCAATCCAATCAGTACAAGGACAAAAGGAGACTCAAATGCGCTCCAAAATAAGGCATACTCTTATGCCTTATTTTGGGGAAGTGGGTGGTGTCATGCCCCAGCCTGACTCAATAGCTAAGCCAGACAGAAGCCATGTTAAATCCAAGGCACCAGCCAGGCCGGAGAGGAAACCTGTATGCCTTATACAGTATGTTCTGGGTATATGGTATGTCTCGAACTATGATATGCTTATCAATTCTCTAGTTCTGCTTATGATATAAAGCATATATTTTTTATAGTATACAGCCTTACTGTGTATTTTTCGATGATTCTTTTGGTGATTGACATTGACATAAGCGGACTTAAAAATGCAGGAAAGAGAACTGGGCAGTTGTGATATAACAGTGCTTGTTGGGTAGCTATGGGAGAGACCAATGTTCTTTATGTCCCAAATATTATTTGTGCCTATTGTACAGCAGGGTTCTCTTTTTGGTGCCCTATTATGCATCTTTGCAATTAACTGGCAGGGTTGCTTTTATCCTCAGGAGATGTGAGCCGCACTAACTTTGTGTGCCAAGTCAGCAGCAAATGCAAATCAACATTGTCACCTTGATTCCAATAATACAAATGCCTCCAATAATACAAATGCATGTGAATGATGCAGCAAGTGTTGAGGTGTTCTTACCCTTTAATGGATTCTTCTTTCCCCACTGACAGGAACTCAAGGACAAGATGACAGAACTGATGCCACTTATCCCTGTGCTGGACCAATACAAGTCAGATACCCGGACCATTGTGCAGCTCAAAGAGGAAGTGAGGAACCTTTCTGGGAACCTGCTACAAATCCAGGAGGAGATGGGTGCTTATGACTACGAGGAGCTCCAGCAGCGTGTGCTGATGCTGGAGGCTCGCTTACATGCTTGTATGCAAAAGCTAGGTGGGAAGTCCAATGGTTTCTTTTGTCCTTTTTTTCTGGGATGTTTTCTCTTATGATCAACCTTATCCATGAGATAGTACAGTCAGCCTTCCACATTTGCAGGTTTAACATTTATTTGGATAGATTTCTGCTAGATGACCTAGAAATTCCTAGAGAAGTGTTCCTTCAGGTTAAAAAAGCAGCATTTCTAATTTTTCTGTTTTTCTACTTTTGTGGGATATTGTCCCTTAATCCCTGTAAAAGTGGTGAACCGAATAAATATCAGTATACCGTACATTCTTGTTTGCTACTGACTTCATGGGTCCTGGTCTCCGAAAAAGCCTCCTTTACCTACACACCCATTACCAACTTTGCCAAGGTAGGAATGATCCTAGGAAAAGCAGAGAGTGTGTGTTTAGCACTGCTCTTCGTAATCATGACTTATCTCAGAGCAAGATAAGCAATAGATTTAGCAATGTGATCAGAAATACTGGCTGGAGCAAAGAACTGAGGGAGGCTGGCATAAGTCTAGCTTAAGTATACATATGTCATTTTTGTTTGTTTGTTTGGGTTTTTTGTCTTTGTGGAAATCAATATTTTCTTCATCCCTATGTCCCCAGACCTTACCATAGAACTACCGCTCTATAACCATTCAGTGTCTAGTGGAGAACAGGATCAGAGACTCACTTCTCTATATCCCCATAGTCTGATGCAAAATTATTTATATCATTCATTGAGAGTATTAGGGGATCCTGATAGACTCCAGTGAATGATCATTTTGTTACAGTGGTATAGCCAGATGTCTCTCCAATCCCCTTTGCTCTTCCCCAGCCATTGAATGGCCCAATGAGAGTTTGGCTTCAGTAGCCAAGATGTAATATATGGCCAGCTGTAGGATAGTGCTTCCCTGCATAGAAGTACTGTGCTACTCAGTGCTGTACCTGGTTCTGAACTGAGTGTTATAAACACTGCCTACTGCCACCTAATGCACCAGATCTTGTCTAATCTTGGAAGATAAGCAGGCTCAGCCCTGGTTAGTATTTGGATAGGAGACTACTAACAAAATACCTGCCGGTATAGGGTAAATTTCAAAGGAAGGACTTCACTAAACTACCTCTAAGTATTCTTACCTGAGAAAGCCCTATTTATGGAGTTGCCATAAGTACAGTCCACTTGGAAACACACACATGCAATAAGCTTAACCTTTAGAGCAGTGATTCTCAAAGTGGGCGGTACTGCCCCCTGGTGGGCGATTACATATTCCAGGGGGGCAGTAACAGCCTCTGGTGAAATTGGGGGCACTGAAGCCCAGTAAGGGGGCAGTGGCGTTACCCTGGTGTTGGGTTGCAACTTGTCCCCGTTGGCATGGGCGGAGTTGAAGAGAGGATGGGGGCGGGTGCTGCGGTTTCCAGGTAATGCCTGCTCTGGTATTCCAACTTGCAGGCACACACTCGCGCGCTTGTGAGTGTGTGCCTGCAAGTTGGAATACCCGAGCAGGTGTTGCCTGGAAACCGCAGCAACCGCCCCCTTCCTCTCCTCAACTCCACCCAGGCCAATGGGGCTGTATGTCCCCCCTCCCACACAAAGCCTACTTCTTCTGTACCAGGAACAATAATGGAGAACCCAATGGGCACATCATCTCCCCCTTCCAATTTTCTAGAAGTATGAAACATTGATATTACCTTTCTATTTTAAGTTCAATAAATAGTTTCATAATTTCAAACTTGAATGTTTCTAATTTACACCTTTTTTACTATATTTTACAAAAAAAGATAGAAACATTAATACATATATATTTCTGTCTAATTGCTATTAAAACTTTTTAAAAATTTAATTTCTAGGGGGGCCGTGAGAAAACCATTTTTTGGAAAGGGGGCGGTAGGCCAAAAAAGTTTGAGAACCACTGCTTTAGAGGCTTCACTTAAACAAGATATAAATGGATTTTCCCTCCAAAAGAAAAGAAAAGAAAAGACACAAGCACACACACTGCCATACACATACTCACACACCACAGGGTTTATTCCTTCTGCTTATGAAACTAGGATGAAAAAGTTCCCATTATTTTGTTGAGGCATTAGAAAGACCTGACAGCAGATGACTCTTGTTTCGCAGGAAATGAGGATAAGGGTCAGTTTAGATTTGTGGTTCAGAATATTTATGATCCTGTTGAAGGTCCAGTTCACATGGTGTCAAACATTCACATGGTGTCAAACCCAGGAGAAGGGGCAGGAAAGAGTTTGAACCAGAATCTGTAAATTTGGGGAAAGCAGTTGGTCTTAAGAAGATTAATCCATTTTAACAGACCACTTCCCATTGTGCATGGATTGACAATGCTTAGCCAAACTCTATGTGGAGAACAGTATCTTCTAGGCATGAGGCCGAAATTTGTCCTATTCATTTCATCTGTGTTTCCATTTCATTCTGTCCATTTAGATGGCATGAGATTGAAAGGCCCCTCCTGAAATGAAAATGCAACCCATATGAAAAGCTGAGCACCGAGTAAAGAGCACTCTTTACTTGGCACTCGGCTGCAGGCCCTGCCAGGCCCGGGCACATAGGCCCAAAGCCTGCACCCATAGGCACTTTGGGTCTATTGGTGAAGTCACCCCCCCCCCCCCCCAATAACGAAAGCAAAAACCAAAAACAAATATCCGACCTCCTGTTTTTGTGAGGCTCAGACAAAAATGGATCAGGGCCCCATGAAGCGGATCAAAGTAAATCCCGAATGCACATGACTACTATCTTCACAATGCCTGTGGCAGTGTTGGAGTGTGCAACCCCTGCTCAGTTACTATCATTGTTACAGCTGTCAATTCACAAGGCAATTTAAAGATTAAATGGAAAAGTGTCTTGTTATAAGAAAGAGGATGGAAACACATGATTTCTTTAAAAGGAGAAAAGGAAGAGGAAAGAAGTGATGCTGGGTTGAAAATAGAGGTCTCGGCAAATGCGATTTCTCTCAAGCCTAAATTTCATAGAATTTCAGCCTGCAATCAAGGCAAATAACAGAGTGTACCACAAACAGAGAACAAGAGTGCACCCCAGAGATAAGATGGGATAGTGAGTGTATTTAATACAGAAAAACTGAGAAGCACACAGCATGTGTCAGCCTGTTTCCTGCCAGGCTCTATAGGTCTTCCCTGTTCCCCCTCTTTGTCTCTTGTCAGTCTAGCTACTACTGGCAAGGCTATCTAAACTATAACTGCAGATAAATGTATTATTTCTCCTATAAGCCTCCAGAAGTGCCAGTTACTCTTTTAGAAAGATTGCAGCTTCTCTTTACACTGTGGAGAATTCTAAACCATTGTTTACCAAACTTTGGTCCTTTAGATATTTTGGACTTCACCTCTTATTAGCCCCAGGCAGCTTATCCAGCAGTCAAGAAGTCCAAAGCATCTGGAAGGCCAAAGTTTGGACCACTGTTCTAAAACACACACACACACACACACACACACACACACACACACACACACACACATTTTAAGCCTAGAAGTAGATTTATAGGTTGAATCAATAACATTTCCAGATTCACTGGCTGCCAGTCTGCTATCCAGCAAAATTCAAAATGTTGGCTTTAGCCTATAAAGTCCTAAAGAGTTCTGGCCCAGCGTATCTCCCTCTATGAACTATCCCAGAGGTTAATATCATCCAGGGGGACCCTGCTCTCGATCCTACTCCCCTCGCAAGCGTGTCTGGTGGGGACGAGAGATAGGACCTTCTTGGTGGTGGCCCCTGAAAAAATCTGGAAAAATTGAAAAAAAACAAGGGTTTTGTATTATTGAAAGCTTTCATGGTTAGAATCACTGGGCTGCCATAAATGTGGGTGAAACATCAGGAAAGAATGCTTCTGGAGCATTGGGGGGGGGAACATACGGTCCCCCCCCCCAATTTTTCCAAAACTATTTTTCCTCAAAAAATTGGAAAAAGTGTGTAGTAACAAAAAGTCTAAGAAATTTTTCATTAAGGTCTTTATGTTATATAGTTTGAATGTTATGTCATTTATGTACTGTTTATCATTGGAAAATAACATATTCTACACACTTTTCAATTTTTCCAGAAAAAGTGGCTTTGGGGAAAAAACAGGTGGGAGGGGGTGTTTCTCCCCAATTTTTCTGGTTTTTTTTTTTTTTAGGTCTTCCCATGTTTACATACACATTGACTCTGGCTAAATTTCCAATTGATGTGAAGTGCAAACATATGAAGCTCAATGATTGTAATTTTTTTACCAGGTCCCTTAATGTCCTTGGGAAGAGACACTAATAACTATAAATACAAGGCATTCATTCAGGTCCTGTTATTTCCTGTAGCATACTATCAACTGACATTGGCCTATATCACTTTGGAGTGAAGCTTAAGGGCCCAGATGCTTATCAGATCATATATTAATTCTCATCTTCATAAAGGTTAGCATCACAGACAGAGAGTTGGATAAAAACCTTAGTTTCCTTTGTATGGATGAACATTCTAACATGTGCCCCACCAATTGCAAATTAAAGTGATGCAATCCTAGAAGGCCTACAGCACATGCCAGTGCTGTATGCTAGAACCAGATCCAAAATGGAGACAGTTTTAGAAGTTATGTCCTGTGTGGAGGAATGTGACATAGGTAGTGCTTAATATGGCCAAACCCCATTCTGTTCCCAGAAATCCAAATGCAACCCTGGGGATGTCTGGAGCAAGCTCTTCCCTCTGTTAGCGGCTGGAATTTTTATTTATTAATTTTTTCAGGCATCAGCTGCCATGAGCTCTCCTGAGCTCGTGAGCTCAGCTTGGTTTGCTGCACTGCTGACACCTTGCGAATAATAATTCAGGCATTGCGTGGGCTTCACGACTATGCAGTACAAAAATAAAGATGCAGGGATGTCAGAGCATCAATGGGGTGTACTTAGAAGAGGGTCAATTCAGATGACTCACCACTCCATCAATTTCTAATTCGGCCCATGTTTAATGGCACTATTGCAAAGTTAATGAAAATGGATGGAAGAGAATTGGCAAGGCATACTGCAGGCTCATTTAGGATTTTTTTAAAAAAAATCTTTGATTTATATCCTGCTTTTCTCCTGAATGGGATTCAAAGCATCTTGCAGCATGAATTAAAAGAAAGCTGTTAAAACAGGATGAAATAAAAAAACAAAGTTTCACTATATTAAATAGTACCTTCCATTGCAACACTATTTATAATTGTAAAACAATTAAAAGGCTTAAAATACACAACACACATGAAAGCAGTATTCCCAGTTATACATCACTGCACTGTGGTCATTCTTTTAAAATAAAAAAAAACAGTCCTTGGCTGCCTATGAAAACACAACAGAGAATTCCAAAACCTAGAAGCAGCCACCGAGAAGGCTTTCTCCTACATCGCCATCAACCAAGTCTGGGAGCGGGATGGGATGGAGAGAAAGCTATTCCCACAAAAAAAAATTAAAAAATGGGCAGGCACATATGAGAAGATAAGGCTTTCAGATAATCTGGATCTAAGCCCTACAGATCAAAACAGCACTTTGAATTGTGCCCAGAAATAGACTTGTGCCGGCAGGACTGAAGACTGACAAATTGGAGGTTTGAATATGGGGACAGCGGTTGAGCTCCCTTTGTCATCTCCAGCTCCCCATGCGGGGACATGAGAGGAGCCTCCCACAAGGATGGTAAAACATCAAAACATCCGGGCATCCTCTGGGCAATGTCCTTGCAGGTGGCCAATTCTCTCACACCAGAAGTGACTTGCAGTTTCTCTGCAGTCGCTCCTGACACACACAAAAAAGCCTTTTTTTAATTACAATTAACTACAAACCTACATCAAAAGTACAAACACAAAAACAAAACACTTGCCTTCACACACAAACCAACACACAAACATGAAAACTATTCTATGAATTATAGCTGATTATGTTTATCTCTTGTTATTCTACTCTCTCTAAATGATATTATATAACCACAATCCTACATTTGATAGCACTCTTCTAATTCAATTGATGATAGCTGGTTGACTAATTTTAACTGTGCAAGGACACTCCTGGTCATTGCCAAAATCTGACCTTCCAAGCTCAGAGCTGAATCCAAGAGTATGCCCAACTGTCCCAAGTAATCCAGGATGATTACCAGAAGCCTTTCCCTATTTCCTTGTGAGCTTTCAAACTGGCCAGGGCACCTCCATTTTGTCTGGATCAAGCTTCTATTTGTTTGCCCTCTCCCACTCCATTACTGAAAACAGACAATGATATAACATTCTTGAAGATGGATGGAAAGGAGAGAGAGAGACACACACACACACACACACACACACATCTGGTGACATCTGAACTCCACAACTTCTCCCACCCATGTCATGTATATATGAAACAGCATGGAGACAAGACAGAGCACTAAGGCATACCATAGGGAATGGGCAGGTTGCTGGAGAGGAGTTTCCAGCACTACCTCTTCAAGAACAAACATACCAATGTAGAACAGTGATTCCAGGAACCATCCAGAAGGATATGATTGTTAATGATATCAAAACCTATTGGCAGGTCCATCAGAATCTACAGAGACACTCTCCTTCTGTTTAATTCCATGTTTACATAAATCACCAAGGTGACCCAACCTGTCTCTGTTCCATAGCCAGAACTGAAGCCTGGTTGAAATGGATCTAGATAATCTGCTTCATCCAGGAACCTCTAGAACTTGGAGACCATAACACATTCCAGAACCTTGCTCCCAAAAGGGAGAAATTACAATATGTACTGATAATCATCATGTCTTCCCCTTTTCAAGATTCAAAATCTGAACAGAATGGTTAGATATGTTTCATATGAATTGTGTAATTTAGCTCTGACAGCCTTTTTGGCAAAATGATCCCACAACTTAAATCCTGTGTGCACCTCCTTACCCAAGGAAGCCCAGGGAATCAAGGCACATAATCAAGTTAGAAGTAATTTTGTGTGGCTGTTTTGATTGATCCTCCAAAGATGAAATAAAATTATGTGCAAATCTGACATGCAGGGTGCTGGACATCAAAGTTCTGAACATGGGTTCTTGAATCTGGGAACATAAAGCATTGGCAATTATTTTGACAAATACTGGTGGGGATTAATGTCTGATTTATTTTTAGAAACTCTCAGTCTAAGGTCATCCATAATACCGAATGCAAATCTAATTAGGAGAATGTAAATTTGAATTTTGCAAGCAAAGTACAATTAGTTCTGAAGTTTCTGTATCATAGTCACACACACTTTTAGTTTTAGAAGTTCACAACAGTCATTGTAGAATGCTTTGCAAACAATTTTGTTGGTGAAACTGTACCATTTCAGATGGTAAGTGCTGCAGGATTCAGTGGCATGAATGATAAAAAACAAACATGCCAGGAAAAGGTGAGTTTAGATTACATTTTCTGGCAAATAGTTTCTCTATCTGCAGAGAAGTTTAAAATAGGAAGATTTTAGGAAAATGGGCTCAATTGTTTTATACTTATACCAAGTAATTCCACATCTGTGCCATAGAGAAGGCATTTTGTTGAACAAAGTATTGGAAGTCTTTCTTACTTGGGTGATGTCTTCATAAGAAAGACTGATTTCATTAACTTGGGAACCGTCCATCAAGAAGAAAATATCAGTTGAGGGAGCTCATGACCAAACAGAGATTTATCCTTTGGTCTAAACATACTTGCCAGCAGACATGAGATCCACCTCTGAGTCTTGTTTTGCCTCATTATCTCCTAAATGACTCATCCATCTGCATCTATTTTTATATTTCAGGGTGTGGAAAGCTCACAGGAGTCAGCAACCCCATTACCATCAGAGCTTCAGGATCCAGATTTGGCTCTTGGATGACGGACACCATGGTCCCAAGTTCTGACAGCCGGGTGAGTATCTGAGATTCAGCAGCTCCATTCAATTGCTAGTCCAATTGGAGTAAACAACACACTGAATCTACAGAAGTAACACAAGTATTGAGTAACCATGTTTTTATTTATTCAGTGGTCTATTTTATCTGGAACTAACAATTGGATTTCGACTAACATCTCCCCCAAATTCTGTCCATCTTACAATTATATTGATTCAGAACATGAAGAAAATTACTTTTGTGGATTACATCTCCCAGAATGGTAAGGGATTGTCTGAAAAATGATTTTTCCAAGTTCAGTATTGGATTAAGAAACTGTGGAGCTGCCTGTTACTCACTTGCTATCAGCCAACATCCCTCAACCCAGAAAGTGACGCTTTTTTAAACCTAACACAAATAGAATAAATTTCCCAGGTTATTTGATCTAATGAGTGAAACCTGACTTAATAAGCACAAAGCCCTACTCATCAGCCGAGAAAAATAAGCCTGAGACAACACCGCCCACATAGCATTAAGACATCTATCCTAATTGCAAAAAAAGGAACATCATTATGTAGGAGAGAGAAAATAGCATTAAAAGGGTACCAGAAAGAGGTGTGTGGGAAAACAAGGACTGGAATCTTTGAGGAAGGAAGGAGAATTGCCGGAAGCTTCCTACCAAAGGTCCAACATTAGGTGGGCTGAAAGCATGGGGAAAATCACCCTTTAGTGTTATAATTCTCCAGATCCTTTCTGGAGGCACAGAGGGAGCTGCCTCAAAAGACAAATGCTGAATGCGGTGTAGTGTCATCGAACCACCCTTTTCAAGCTAGTCCCCCACCCCATGAAGAAAGGTGTTGTCCTGTTGACTGATGAAAATTCAACTATTGGTCTGATCAGATTCATTATCTAGGAATGAGAGGAAAAGCCACCTTGTTCTTTGCCAATATGTCCCAGTGAAGCTTTAAGAGGAAAGAATGAGCATAGGCTCATGTAGCACAAGAAAACAGTTCGATGTCAAATATACATAAAATCACTTCAAACAGAAATGATGGTTGGAATTCACTATCACAGTTACTAATTTATAAACTAGAGTTATGCACCTGTTAAATGATTTTTGTTCAATGCATTGTGCAATTCTAAAAGCCCCTCAATCCCATTTTACTGGGCATCTGTTGCTGCCAGCAATTGAAATAATGTATCCTGTTGACAAGGGAACAGCAGTTTGGTATTTCCTTCTCATCAACAATTCTAGTGCAAGAAGCAATTGTGACAGGGATCCTACTTCTGATTGTCACACCAGAAATCACTGGAGGAAGGGGGTGGAAAGGTCACTCTGATTGATAGGTTTTTGTTGCTTGAGGACACTGCTGCCTTGTATATCAGAATAGTAGGGGACAAGACTAAGAAATACTATAGTTGATTAAGCAGCTGATGTAGGAAACTGATCAACAATTTTAATAAATTACTTGCAATCCACCAATATAGATCCTCATTTAAAATCGCAGACCCATGAACTCAGTGGGATTTTAAACCCTGGTCTCCCGAAAGCCAGGAAGAGCATATCGTGTTTTAAGGAAATGCAGTCACTGAGAAGACTGGCTACTGAGGAGACTAAACTGATTTTGCTCCACTGGATGCTCGCCCTTACATTTGTCATCATTTCTCACTGCATAAGAAGCCACATAATTCCAGAAAGCTCCTGGCCATTGCTGGGCATTTTTGTCAATGTCAGTAATCCCCCTTCTCTCTCCACATCACAGGTCCCTTTTCCAACATCTGCAAAGGTGCCCAGCAATGGCCAGAAGCTCCTTGGGAATCTGTGGCTTCTGATGCAGTGAGAAATGATGATAAAGGTGTCATCCTGTTTTCCCTATGCCATGGAGCATGGAGAAATGGGATAGTGGCACTGGCCCAGTTTTGGACCAGTTCTGAATTAGGATTGGTGCACCTGCTGACACCAATCCAGAAGTACAAGGTTGCTCAGGAGCTCAGGAAAGCTCTTGAGCATTCCTTGACTTCTGCTAACACAGTGAAATTGAGAACTGATTTTACCTCATGTTATGGACGTCACCTGGATGCCCAAGAGTGAATTTGAGGTTTGTGATCCATATAGATGGGTGCTTAGATTTCAACAGGCAAATATCAATATCAGTTGCATGGGCATGGGCAACTACCTTCCACCACAGAATACAAGAACGACGAATACGCAGTGTTGGGGTAACAAAAGACCACAACTTGTTTACTGATTACAAATGAGAAACAGGGTTGGCCACCTTGCTCGCTGCTGACCAATGCCACTTACCCACACAAGGGGGTGCAGCTGTTTACCGACCGGCACAATACTTTTTTTCTTTGTCAGAAGCAACTTGAGAAACTGCAAGTTGCTTCTGGTGTGAGAGAATTGGCCATCTGAAAGGACATTGTCAATGGGACATCCTGATGTTTTGATGTTTTATCATCCTTGTGGAAGGGTTCTCTCATGTCCCCACAATGGGGATCTGGAACTGAAAGAGGGAGCTCATCCATGCTCATCCATGCTCTCCCAGATTCAAAACTGCAATCTGTCGGTCTTCGGTCCTCCTGGCACAAAGGTTTAACCCATTGTGCCACCGGGAGTTTTGGCACGATACTGGGATACCATTACCTCCGCACCTCAGCTAAGCCACCAAATGCTTCCCGCCACCCCCTCTAATAGAGGGGAATTAAGCAAGCTGGATCCAGGGCCCATGCCAAATACCACCAAGTAGTGACAAAGGAACAAAACTCTAACAAGACTATCAAACAAAGTAACATATATGAAGAGTGGGTAAGCTGGGACAGCTGAAAAGGTGCACTGTCAGAGGAGTTGCTTGACATGGCCTAAATAGGCTGCTGGGGATCGCGATGACGGCCAGCCCCAGCCAAACAGAGGGATGGGTGGAACCAACCAGTGATTGGCCAGCTGGCTGTACTGTGTGAAATGCACCCAGTGCAGGGGACACCTGAGAAGAAGGAGACCCCCTCCCCCGGCACAATGGTGGGCGGGAGGACACCCACTGCAACAAAATCCCTTCCTGGTAATTTGGGACTTGGCAATGTCCCATGGCTCCATAGCAAATGATTTCTTGAGAAGAAGACATAAGAACTTTCCCTCCACCCTTTGCTTCCACGCCAGCTCTTCTAAAGAGACCAAGGAGGAGAACCTTTTCTGATCATCCTCCAAGTGTGAAATCAATCTCACCCGCCTCTTAGTATCAAAACGTTTCTTTGGTTATTAAAAACTGCTCGGGCGTTTGATCAGCAGAAAAGAGCGAAAATACGTTTTAACTCAGTAAATTAAAGGAGAGAAAACATTTAGTAAAACAAGCGTAAATCATAAAGGTTGTGGCATGTTTATTCAGACAGTCTTTACAGTTGAGCTTTGCAGTTGAGCAGAGGGGAAACTATTAAAAGATGTTTGGATGGCAGAATGCCCAAGATGTGAATTTGGAAGGAGTATCTCCATTTAAGGAATCACAATCGTTTCAATTGCTTTCTCCTAATCCTATTCCCCTCTTCATTCTAATTTTATGAATGCTGCAAGCTTAATTCAAAATACAAAAATAGTTTGCCCTGAATTATCACAGGGAGGCTGGATGGGGGGAAGAATTTTGTTCTTTCCAATAGGCCCAGAGCAAAAGTTTGTGCATTCTTCCTCATGTTGATCACACTCTGATGCTGCTTTGCCATATGTGTCCCGGTTATCACCTGTGAAATGTTGGAAGTCATCCTTTGGGGAGTATGCTGGGAACAAATGTGCCTTCTTGCATGACCCCATGCCGATTGAATGTCTCCACAATTTTGGAATAATTAATGTCTATCAAGGTAATAATAAAAGTGAGTGCTTTTTCCAGGTCGACTGTAGTCCAAGATATACAAGAAGGCTTTTAGATTGTATCATGGTTTAGGAATGTAATTGGGGGGAGAGCAGGGCTATCCCTGGTCATTTTGCTAGATGCGACATTTTTCTAGTTGAGGCAAAGGAGACTATAGTATCTCCCCACTTTTCAGTTCTGTGGATAGTCAAATCATTTATTTTGGACATAGACCAGCACAGGAAATAAAAGTCACAGTTTTATATGAACTTGTTACATTTTAGTACATTTAAAATGATGAGGGAGCGGAAGGGGAAAGGGGGGAAAACATACAATGTACAGGTCTATCAGCAAATTATAGAATCAAGGAAGATGATTACTGGATATACGCAGTTAGCTTTTGGGACCTGACGGATTTTGTATGCTGCTGCACAAAACTTTGCAACATTGTAGGTTGTAATTGAATTAGTATCTACAAGTAACAGGGAGGTATAAAATTGTCCTGAACGGCCTGGATGCTTGTATATCAAAGGCAAGATAAGCCTGGCATGGATATCCCTGTAGAACTGGAGGAGCAAGTCACAGGGGCAGAGTGTCTCTGGGAAAGGGATCTTCTGGCAGCAGCCTTCGAGTACAGTTGATGGGAGAGCATAGCATCAAGCCAGGGTGAAAGCCTTTCGATGAATAGGAACCTCTAAATTTGTTAAATATGCCATCTAATTTGTATTTCCTCTTTTTTTCAATCCTGCAATCACAGATTCCATATACTCCAACATTCACTGGGACACATATGGTTAAGAGAATGTTCAAGATTGCAAAAGTTATTATTGAGGAAGAACAGAAAAACTTGGAGAGGCTGCAACGCATTGCTTTCGTAAACTGGGAAGGGCATGATTTCACATTTCCTTGTCCTCTTTTCCCTAACTGTGTGAATGTGAACAATAGCAGTTTGCTCTTGTCTGATCCTCCTGGGAAGCACAATATTTCCCCTTTTTCCATTCACCACTGCTGATTTATTTTATTTTATTTTATTATTATTCAGATTTGCTAGACCGCCCCTCCCCAAGGCTCGGGGCGGTTTCCAACACAGCAAAATACACAAAGACATCCTAAAACATCATAAAAACATTCCTAAAACAATCAAATATATCATAAAACATCACGATAAAACAGTTAAAACCAATCTTCTGTACAAAAGGCGGCACAATCTGGTAGCGGGGCTTGATGTTAATGCCAATCATTCGCCAAACGCCTGCCGAAACAGCCAAGTCTTGCAGGCCCTGCAAAAGGCCATCAGGTCATGCAGGGCCCGTGTCTCGGCCGGCAGAGAGTTCCACAAGGTCGGTGCAGCCACCGAAAATGCTCTGTTGGGTGCTGGCCAACCAAGACTTCACACCTGGGACTTCAAGGAGATTATGACCCCCTGAACGCAGTGATCTTCTGGGTATATAGAGAATCTTAGAAACATAGTGATGGAAGAAACCACAAGCCATCCAGTCCAACCCCCTGCCTTGCAGGAATGCAGCATCAAAGCACTGAGTGCAAACTACTTTTGCAGCAACTGATATAACACGGCAATAAAAGGAGAAAGCAGGAGGAGAAGAGAGAAACTAGGACATTTGTAAAGCAGTTGAGAACATGTGGGTGATAAAGGAATAAATCAGGATGCTCTGACAAGCCTGGATAGTTGGAGTGTATGAGAATTCTCTACCAGCGTACCGCCCAGTAGTTGGCCTACATAGTAAATTTTCCAACTTCACATTTGAAACTATTCAGTGACCCTTAAATTACTCATTGACATCAACACTTCATGACTACAAGCCACCATTTAAAATTTCCACCGTTTTTCAGTATAGCTTGTATGGGGCCATTAAGAGAAATTTAAAACTATGGATCCTGGACTCAGCCATCTCCTTGGGGAGTCCTGGATGGGAGTGATCATTGGTGGGCCGAACTGGGATCACAACCTGTCTGAAGGTGCTGCAATTGCTTCAATTGCTCAAGTTCCAGCCAATTTCTAACCATTGCTTTTTTGCCCCTTGATCTCATGCGATTATTCAAGTGACTGAGTGATCGCAGAAACCCCTGCAGAATAGTCCATCTAGTTGATGTATATTTCTAGGGGTCTCCCAATCCAAGCAAGCTTTATTCACATGTTATGTAGGTTTTCTCCTGCTCCCCCCACCACCACCACCCTTAAGACTTTGGAGTGAATTATATTTGAAACTTCAAAAGGCAGCTCAGAGCTTGAGAGAGAGAAAGAGGCTTCGGCAGTGTAGGCACAGAATGCAACTAATCCAACTCTGGGAGATGTCAGCTGCTCCATCAAACAGGCTTAATTGTTTAGAGAAGAATGAAAGAAGAAGAGAGCAGTGGAGACCCCCGAGGGGGCTGCTCCATCGAGCCCCAGTGTCAGGCAGCAAGCAGAAAAGCCTCCGGCAAAGTTTATACACTCAGGGCTTGCTGTCTCTTTCACCGCAAATATTTGAGGTGAAAAGTGGACCTCGGAGATTTGGCATCTGGTCAAAGCTGGAGAGGCTGCTGATGAGCATGTTAATAGCCTGGCCTACTCTGCACAATGCTAAGCAAGGGTGGGCAAAATGGCAGCACATCCCTTTGGCAAACATGGTTCTCGAAAGAGTTTGCCAAGTAGAAGTAATGCAGAAGCAAGGAGAGGACATCTTCAAGAGAATCATCATTGGACAAGAAAAGGGATGTAACCCTTTCCCTCTTTCCCTCCACTGCAACACTTACTACTGACAGAATTGCCAGGCCAGGACTATCCCAGGCACCAAGATTTAAGCACCAGAACTTTAGATTTAGGGACCCAGACCTTTCTTATTTAAATGGAAATAGACTCTAATAATGGTATTTGGTACACATTATAGTTGCAAAGGGTCAACAGAGGAAACAAGAACAACTGGTGCAGATCCCAGGGGCCTGAGGAGGAGTGAAGGATGATCTGGATCTTCACACCGACCTGTGTTTTTTCCAGCCAGAGATTCCAGAAGCCTTCCAAGCAGCCTGAGGAAAGGGCCAGATAAAATCACAGGGCAGAAGCTTATATAAATAAGGGGAAGTGTAAGGGAAGATGCAAGTGGTGGGGCTGTCCAAAATGAGAAAACCTGGGTCTCCTGGCAAGGGAAGGAATGCAGGGTGGTGGCCACACATGCATTTCCAGGAAGAAGGGCAGCAATTTTAATAATAATAATCTTTATTCATACCCTGCCACTATCTCCCCAATGGGGGCTCGGGGCAGCTAACATGAGGCCAAGCCCTTTTAAAAATACAATACAACACAGTAAAATACAGAATACAGAAAACAAAATTACATCAGAAAATAATTACATTGACAAAATAAAATAATAAAGCAAATTCACACAATATAAAATCGAACAGGATGGGTAGGCCAAATGGACGAGATGAAATGATAAAACCCTGGGTGAGGTAGGAATAGAAAATATGTAAGTAAGGGGAGCCCAAGAAAGATAAAACAGTGGGGTAAGGCTTTCAGTTTAGGACGGGGGAAAGTGCAACATAGGGGCAACACTATAGATGGGGCAACAGAAATGGGATGAATGATTACTCTCCAAAGGCACATTGGAAGAGCAAGGTTTTCAGGTTTTTCTTGAAATCTGCTAAGGATGGGGCTTGCCTAATCTCACCAGGTAGGGAGTTCCAAAGAAGGGGAGTCACAGCGGGGAAGGCTTTTTCTCTCGTTCCCACAAGTCTTGCCTGTAATAAAGGAAGAGGCGAGAGGAGAACCTCCCCAGAAGATTGGAGAGATTGTGCAGGTTGATGGTAGGAGATGCAGTCACGAAGATAGGTGGGTCCCAAACCATTCAGGAATTGCACATGCTAATTGATATAATGATATATAATGGTATATAATGATTCCTTGATATCTACTGTAGGTTGGTCCAGTGAACCCCTGTGGATACCAAAATCTGTCAAAACTCAAGTCTCATTATATACAATGGAGTAGTAAAATGGTGTCTCTTATATTAAATAGTTTTGGGGTGTTTTATGGGATATTTTCAGGCCATGGATGTAGAATCTATGGATAATAGTAAAGGTAAATGTTTCCCCTTGACATTAAGTCTAGTTGTGTCCAACTCTAGGGGTGGTGCTCATCTCCATTTCTAAGCCGAAGAGCCGCCGTTGTCCATAGACACTTCCAAGGTCATGTGACTGGCATGCCTGCATGGAGTGCCGTTACCTTCCTGCAGAAGCGGTACCTATTGATCTACTCACATTCAGATGTTTTCGAACAGCTAGGTTAGCAGAAGCTGGGGCTAAGAGCGAAAGCTCACCCCACTCCCTGGATTGAAACCTCATTTAAGAAATGGAAGGCTCTTCCTACTGAGGAGAACAGAAAGGAACACAAGCTCTGGCAAACTAAATGCAAAGCAACCGTCAGGAAAGCCAAGAGAGATTTTGAGGCACATATAGCTAAGAATATTTAAAAAAATAGCAAAAACTTCTTTAAGTACATCAGAAGTAGAAACCCAACTAGAAAAGCAGTTGGGCCACTTGACGAAAAATGGTAAGAAAGGGACAATAAGTGAAGACAAGGAGATTGCCGAGCGGCTAAACGACTTCTTTGCCTCCGTTTTCACACAGGAGGACAGACAACATATGCCTGCAGCTGAGTCAATGAATTAAACCAGATAGAGATAAACAAGGAAGATGTTCTCACATGCCTTACTAAACTAAATGTCAACAAATCACCAGGGCCAGATGGCATCCACCCCAGAGTTCTTAAGGAACTCAAGTGTGAAATTGCTGAAATTCTAGCCAAAATATATAACCTTTCTCTAAGATCAGGCACTGTACCCGAGGACTGGAGGGAGGCAAATGTAACTCCGATCTTCAAGAAAGGATCCAGGGGTGATCCAGGAAATTATAGGCCAGTTAGTCTAACCTCAGTTCCAGGCAAAGTGATGGAAACCATTATTAAAGAAAAAATTACTAAGCACATAGAAGAACAGGCATTGCTGAAGGAAAATCAACATGGTTTCTGCAAAGGCAAATCATGTCTTACTAACTTGTTAGAATTCTTTGAGGGTGTAAATAAACACATAGATAAAGGGGACCCAGTCGATATTGTTTACCTTGACTTTCAAAAGGCTTTTGACAAAGTTCCTCACCAAAGGCTCCTAAATAAGCTCTTCAGCCATGGAATCAGAGGACAGGTCTTGTCCTGGATTGGAACCTGGCTAAACTGTAAGAAACAAAGGGTGGTAATAAACGGACATTTCTCTGGGTGGAAAGAGGTGAGAAGTGGCGTACCCCAAGGTTCAGTTTTGGGTCCGTTACTTTTAATTTATTCATTAATGACCTGGATGTAGGAGTAAATTCTGAGGTAGCAAAGTTTGCAGACGACACTAAATTGTTCAGGGTAGTTAAAAATGAAACTGATTGTAAAGAGCTCCAGAAAGATCTCTCAAAATTGAGTGAATGGGCAACAAAGTGGCAAATGCATTTTAACCTAAACAAGTGTAAAGTCATGCACATCGGGCAAAGAACCCCAACTACACCTACCAATTGATGGGGTCAAAGCTTTCCGAGACAAACCAGGAAAGGGATCTTGGGGTTTTGGTGGACAGCTCAATGAAGATGTCAACCCAGTGCGCAGCAGCAGTGAAAAAGCAAATTCTATGCTAGGCATGATCAGAAAGGGAATCGAAAATAGGTCAGCAAATGTTGTATTGCCTCTCTACAAATCTATGGTGAGGCCACATCTGGAGTACTGTGTACAATTCTGGTCACCGCACCTCAAGAAGGATATAACGGAACTGGAAAAGGTACAGAAAAGGGCAACAAGAATGATCCAAGGGATGGAGCAGCTCCCTTACGAAATCAGGTTGCAACGCCTTGGTCTTTTCAGCCTTGAAAGACGGCGTTTAAGAGGTGACTTGATCGAAGTGTATAAAATCATGCATGGGATAGAAAGGTGAATAGAGAAAAATATTTTCTCTGTCACACAACACTAGGACTAGGGGCACTCCCTAAAGCTCCAAGGTAGGAAAATTAGGACTAATAAAGGGAAATATTTCTTCACCCAGAGGGTCATTGGGTTATGGAACTCACTTCCAGAGGAGGTTGTGACAGCTGTCAGCCTGGACAGCTTCAAGGCAGGATTAGACAGATTCATGGATACCAAGGGAATCAGTAGTTACTGAAAAGGACATCCAAGTGCCACCTCTGTGTTGATGGAGGCAGGCAGGATTTCCCGGGTACTGGTTGTGGGGGGTCGGGAGCAGGTGAGGGTTTTGCCCTCCTTTCTGCTAGAGATCCCTGTGTACAACTAGTGGGCCACTGTGTGACACAGAATGCTGGACTAGATGGGCTGAGGCCTGATTCAGCATGGCTCTTCTTATGTTCTTATGTTCTTAAACCGCCAACCTTTCAGTCAGCAAATTCAGCAGGTCTAACCTGCTACACCACTGGGAGCTCCAAATCTATGGATACAGAGAGCCAAATATAAATGCAAATTTATAAAGAGGCATTGACAGGGAAACTCAATACATCACTCCACTGCCCTACAGAGCCACATATAACATGCTAGCATGAGATTTGCTAAAAGTTCTCCTCCTTTACATCCGGTCACATACATCTGTGTGCAGCATTGCCTAGAAAAGACCATTCCCACTTCCTCAACCCCTGGCCTCTTTGAGAATGCATCTGTATAATATAAATTATTGCCTGATGTTTTGGGAACTCTTGGTTCTTTTCTTGAAAGGTTTGAAGCCTCCCAGCTTGTCAGGCATTCAGACATTCCCATCTGTCAATCAGTGTTCCTATCCAGCCATTCCTAAATATCATTCTCTCATTCACACACACACACACACACACACACACACACACACACACATATATATATATATATATATATATATATATATCTATCTAAGCCAGTTTCATCCATCCAGAGTTTCTGTTAACAAGGCAGGGAGGTTTCTGCCTCTTTTGGGTGTTTTCCATTTTCTTTGGTGATAGCTAGGACAAGGCCTGGTGTGTGCAAGTATTCCTGTTCAGCCTTCATTCTTCCTCAGAATGGCCCTGCTGAATACATCTCCAGTCTTCGAAAAGTTTCATCATTTCCTAGCCAGCTTGCCCTTGAGACATGGGGAATCTAGAAAAAAACTCCAAAATACCTGTTGCATTGCTGCAATCTGACCCTTTACAATTGCAACTGATCTCTCTCTATGTGATAGCAGCAAGAGAAAGGAAAGACAACTCTAAAGGTGCAGGAAAATGTTGCTCATTAACTAAAAAGCTGGCCGCCGCTTTGCCCTGTAGATGTTTTGAAGCTTTTTGTAAGGAGGCCTAGGTAAAGAATGTAACTGACAACTCTGAAGCTAATACATATAAGCACCAGCTAGTGTAAAATCATTATAATGTTTCCATCTTGTCAGCATGTGCTTATTAAAGCAGAGTTCTGCAGAAATCCCTATCAAGACAAATTTGGCACTGAAGACTGGCAAACAGAAAGCATACAGTTGAAAGCCTATGTTTTTTAGGTGCTGCGTGAAGAAGTCAGAAGGAACAGATAACATTCAAGGGTATTGTGGGTATATCTGAACCAAATATAAAATAAATGTTTGAAAACTGTACATGCTTCTTTCTACAGAATAAAGAGAAAATCAGTTTCTTCATGGAACAAGACAAGACAAGTTTATTAATTTTAAAACCCGGTCCATCTCCTATTTCAGGAAGAACCTAGCATTAATTTTTTAACTTTTTCTTATGTCCCAAAGCTGATGTTTGATGCAGAAGGATATAAGTTCCAGAAGACAACCCACTAAATCTGTGTCTGTCTCAAATGACAGAGATGCCCCTCTGTGTGTATCTTTTGAAAGTGCTGTATGTTGTTGTTTATTCATTCAGTTGCTTCTGACTCTTTGTGCCTGTATATACTCATGGATAACTCAAGAAAGTTTCATCACAAAATCAACCCAAAAAAACCCAAGTGGTTATTTATCCGTGGCGCAATGTAAGTACTGTACCTTACCCAAGAAATCTCCTCCTTATCTGAGTAGAGTGGCAAAAGGCAAGACCTTCGTCAATCTCAAGAGAACCATGGAATGATCCTCATTTTGTCCATGGGTCACTTCAAAACACATCATTTGGGTCCAAAGTCTGTCCTTGAGGTCACTTTGAGTCTTGTTTGTGGAGAAAAAACAGGGGAAAATAATAATAATAATGTATGTACAAGTTTATATGGCATTATCTTTGATAATCATAATGCCCTCAAGACTTTTGTCTCTTGGGCAAAGCAATACCCACCCAATGTCTCCTCCTATTCCTTGAATATTCCGTTTGTGGGTACGTCCTTCATGATCCCAAGTCTTTTAAAAGAATTCTAGCATTTGTTCCATCGATCAGCTATATGTTTAACTACATGTTGTTAGTTATGTCCACATGACACCAGGATGTTATTAGCAATGTACTGTACCTGAAAGTAATGCTGGAGTTTAGGTGATTAGACCATTTCTGTAAAAGGTCAGAATGCACAGTTTGGAACACTTTGCATAAACTTGGAGATGCTATTCTATGTTGATTTAGTCTCTGTCCAACTATTCTTTGAACAGTCTTGCTTAATTTTGGAAAATTTACCAGCAATTTGCTATCTGTATAGATGCTCCAGGCATGAGCCAATCTGCCTCTCTTTGTGTTAGGACTTATCTTCTAGGAAGAGAAGAGATAGAACAATCCCAGGTGCTTTGCAGATTCATACATCAGCTTGTTTTATGTATGTTGCCACAGTCTAAAAATAAGAGAAATGATAAGATGCATTATATATACTGCTGAATACCGTTGGTTATTTTAATTGTATTTTCCCTTCCAAACCTTTTCTATAGATAGCTAACATACCTCTCTCTAGGCTGGTGGACTTATTTAAAACTCATAGGGAGCTTGATAAGATCCTCATCTGTGATGAGATTTTCATCCATGTGTGTTGATTGGTCTCAGAAATTGAATGCTTACACACGTCTTCCCATATGTATCAAATTCACCTATCATTGTCCAGGAAGCTTTATTTATATTATAAAGCCTTTACGCATCTCAGCATTAGCTATTGAAGGTGTTAACTGGCAAAAAGGATTTGCAAGAGCCAGATGGAATTTGATTGTACTGATCTCTTTTTTACCATATTTTATTTTATTTTATTTTGCTTGAGACATCACTTGCTGAGCCTCTATTTGCATAGTCTATTTGCTAAAGGCTCTAGTCAGTTAACTACTGAGCGAATACTATTCTTGCTGGTAAAGGGTACTGAGAATTTGGAAGAGCCAGGATTAACAATCATATGCTGTGGGATATCTACAGTAGGTGAAGACTTAGAGAAGGCATTTTCATTACTTAGAGTGCTACCCTTTCCTGAGCTGTAAAGACTAGAATCTAACAAACAAGAAGAAGCTAAGCAACAAAAATTATCCGAGGCCAAGTAAGAGATCAAAGCTCAGTTTTAGGGTGCAGTTTTTATGTGCAGATGATTCCACTTTCTGTCCTTACTACTTCCAGGTCCAAGTCTGAGTGGCAAGATGAGGAAAGAGCTATTCCAGTGTTCCTGGAATGCATTGACAGTCAAATGAAACTATGACCAGCCACCCTCTACATTAGTAATTGTAGATTGCAATATCCATCATTCCTGCCCATTAATCATGATAGGTGGGCTTGATGGGATTCATAGTCCAAAAGCTATGCTTGAAAAGTCTGGGCAAGATGGATCAAATCCCTCACAAAATGCAAAGAGTTGTTTTCCGAGTTGATTCCTCTTTGATTCTTCATGTATCTCAGTTCCTTCTTTTTCTCCTCCTCTTGCATCCCCCCTCATTTCTATCCATTTTAGGATTGATGTCTCCTCTTTCCATGTTAGATGAGTGATATTGAAAGACAAGGTCCATGGAGATTTCTATGAGAGCACGGAGACTGGGTTCCTCCTATCTTCTGAAGACAGATCTCCCTCATCCTCAGAAGGGCAAATTTCGATGTCTTCTATAGGTTATGGGCTAAAAGAAGATTTTTGTCATACAGAAATTGTATTTTCTACTTGGATCAAAATTAAATATTAGGTGTGCTTGTTGTGGTTATACTGAAACAGTATATTCTTTGGAGAGTCAGTTTCATGGAACAGTTAGAGTGTTAGACTAGAACTTACAAGATCCAATTTCAAAACCTTTTCCCACCATGAAACTCACTGCACGACCTTAAGCCTGTCATTTCTCCCAGTGTGTATTCAGTTGATGGGAGAATAAAGTAGGGAGACGGAGACACAAGTTCACAATATTGGATTCACTGAGCCCTAAATATAACTAGTAGATATATAAATAAAGGCTATCCTAATTTCCCTTTTGTTGCTCCTCAGGTTTGGTACATGGATGGCTACTACAAAGGCCGCCGTGTTCTGGAATACCGCACCCTCAACGACTTCATCACGGGCCAAAACTTTGTCCAACATTTACTGCCTCACCCCTGGGCTGGCACTGGCCACGTGGTCTTCAATGGATCCCTCTACTACAATAAATACCAGAGCAACATTGTGGTGAAGTACCACTTCCGCTCCCGGAGCGTAGTTGTGCAGCGCAGCCTCAACACCGCCGGCTACAACAACACCTTTCCATACTCCTGGGGCGGCTTCTCTGACATCGACTTTATGGTAGATGAGAATGGACTTTGGGCAGTCTATACCACCAACCAAAATGCTGGTAACATTGTGGTCAGCAGAATGGACCCCATCACACTGGAGATTCTCCGCAGCTGGGACACCGGCTACCCCAAGCGGAGTGCTGGGGAGTCCTTCATCATCTGTGGGACCCTCTATGTGACCAATTCCCACCTGGCAGGAGCTAAGATCTATTTTGCCTATTACACAAACACTTCTACCTATGAGTACACGGATATTCCCTTCCACAATCAGTATTCCCACATATCCATGTTGGACTACAACCCCCGGGAGAGGGTTCTGTACACCTGGAACAATGGCCACCAGGTCATCTACAATGTGACTCTCTTCCATGTCATAAAGACCTCTGGGGAGTTATAATACCATGAGCAGAACTGTCTCAGTTGTCATTTGGTACATATTTCTCTCTTATCCTTGTGGGGCGTGTGTGTGGGGTGGGATTGCACACTGTGGCCTGGGAAAACTCCGTGATGCCATTATTTCTACATAATAAAACAAAGATATATCTCTCTCTTTCTCTTTTTCTCTCTTTCTCTCTTTCTCTGTTTCTCTCTCTCTCTCCAGTGGTTGATGACGCATGGATCTGGTCTGGGGCTATTTTGGGTGGGGAGGGAGGGACTTATTTTTTTTATTTTGTATCAGTTTTCTTTTACTGGTGGTATAATAAAGATGATCTGATTCAGGTTGGAAAGAGTTTGAGCTGTTTTTGGTTCAGCAGTTGTCACTGGTAAAAGACAGTTTAATGTTCCAGATGGGATATATTTGCTGCTTTTGCAAAAAGCACATAAAAGCAAAATCTTCATTTGAGTCTGGAATCTTTTCCTACAGTTCTTCAAAGGCCATTCCCATGTGAAGTTGCCATTCATCAACTCAGTGGCTTTCACCTGCAAAAAAAACCCTCCTAAAATATAGAAATTCACCAAGAAATTATCCTAGGGAAAGAGAGGTTCTACTTTCTGAATTTCAATATTTCTTGTAGATTCGCTAATTCACATACATTAATTTAATGCACAGATCAGATCTTAATTATCTCAATCCAATTTCACGTACACAGTTCTGAGCTCAAAACATAGCCAAACCAAAACTCAAAAAGTTCCTTTTCATGGAATCTAATGCACAGTATCCATCAAACAACATGTTCCATTCTAGACCATAGGATTCTAGAAACAGTGCCCCAGAAGACTGTAGTTCAGCCATGGAGCATTTTTTTTTCAAATGTATGCTTGAAGGAGAAGAACATTCAGAAATTTGAATTTAAGGAGGAAATGTGTTTAACGTAAGTATTTAAATGCAATGCATTCCAATAGGGCTTTTTTAATAAAAAAAAACAACAACACGTAAGCAGAAATATGATGGAAGTAAAGTGGTAGCATATAAAGAGACTAGCACTCCTATATTTGTAATTGCCATGTGGAAGAAGGAATGGCAACTGGCATAGCTAATAATCCTCACAGAGATCATTCCCCAGAAACCATTTTAGGACAAGAAAAAGTCTTTTTTAACAACAGAATATGAGTGGAAATCACTTCTAGTTTTTAAAGCCCTTTCCTGGGCCTAAAGTGTCCCAGGGAGGCCCAAAATTTGGTGGAAATGTCCTCATGCCCACCTCAAGGGCATATTGAAGCAAATAATGTTGACTCTCCAAGGGGGCCACATACAGCCTGTGGGCCACACCTTATTTATATATTTATATATTTACTATATTTATATCCCACCCTTCTTGACCCCGAAGAAGACTCAAGGCAGTTTACAGCAGAGGCAAAATTCAATGCCTTAAACAATTCAATGATTAAATAAAATGTAGTTAAAGATCTAAATGAGGTTAAAAACAATTAAAACATAAACAATAACACTTATGGCTATAATATCACATTATCCACAATCAATCAACCTTGGCCATGCTGGTCCTGCATGGAACAGATTTATAGATATAACATATAAAACTATACAGACCGGAAATTGTCAGACATCCCTTTTCTAGCTCTTCCCCGAGATTTGGCATTTTATAACAATGAGTCCCTCAGCCACTTTTTATTAGCCAGCAAAATGAATTGAATCACATTGTTTCATCCTAATCAGAATGGCCCTATTGACTCAATTGCTGAATGATGAGTCAACATATGGATAAATTGCATTGATTCGGTAGGTCTCCCCTACCTGACACTAAAGCTTGCTCTGGCAAGATGACACTTTGGGTCTTTCTCATTCTATCATACTATGAGGCATACTTCCAGATATGTAGTGGAAATGTGGTAAAGAGGACAAAGGAAAAGGTTGTTTGAATGAAAGGAAGGGAGAAAGACAATACAGTAACTAGAATCCTCTTGGTATCCCTCATTTATGTGATCAAGTTGGTGAACATATTGATATATAGGTTTGATGGAGGGGTGAATGGCACAAAAGCTGGGGTTGAGGAAAGGCTATTCAGAGCAGGCTGATTTTGTCTCCCTTCCTTGTCAATCTGTGTCAGGTCAGAAGGAGTACAATCCCAGCATAGTGCATGAACATGATTTTGCCCATTGTGTACTCTGTAAATTGGGATGCATGGGGCAGTATGTTTTAGTGTGAATGTTGGAGCAAGACTCTGAAAGATGAGGCCTTGAATCCCCACCCAGTCATGGAAATCCACAGGGTGACCTTGAACAAGTAATGGCTTCTCAGGAGAGCAATGGCAAAACATCTTTGAAGAAATCTTGCCAAGAAAAATTAGAAGTGTGAGATGAAGGCGCATAACAACATATGGGGAGAAAGTATAGTTCCTTCAGACAGCACACACTTTGGTTGCAGAAGAATTCCACTTCACTCTCTGGAGTTCACAGTTAAAAAGAGCAAGTACCAGGTAATTGGAAAATATCTCTCCCAGAGACCCAGAGACTCCGAACAGCTGCTGTACTAATACTGTACTGCACTAGATGAACAGAGTCTGGTCTGATGTAAGATCTTTTCCTTTGTTTTAAAAATTGATAAAACCACCATTTTCCCCAAAAGATGCCCACACATATTAAGTGCCAGCTGGCATCCTGTTGAGAGGTTACAAATGTTTAAGCATCATACAGATAATCCTATCCTGATCCCCCACAATCCAGATTGTGACCAATTGAGATATCTTCCCCTGTTGATCAGGAAGCAAATGATGTAAGTGATCTCCAATGTTGCAGGAAAAATGAGGATCATTGTTGCAATTCCCTCTCATACTGGAGACTGCTAGTAGAGGGAAGGATAGAAAATCAGTCAGTTGCTTCCTGATCAACTGGATCCTGATCAAATGTAGAAGTTGTTGCTTGTTAAGTGAATATTGGATGACTTTCATGGTCTCTTACCTAGGGGCTACACAGGGATTATGAATAGAAAGTACTCACAAGCATGTAACTCTAGGGCATTGCATATGTAAATGTCCAATAGGATTCTGACCATATTTAAATCCTCCTTGCCCCCAAATGGAAAGTGGAGCTCAACATGTGTGATCTGATAGATGTGGAAAGATGTTGACTAGAGATCTGTTTTTAAATGGTAAAAAAACATGTTTGCCAAGTGTTGAGAAATTCTGAGACAAATCCAGAAGTGATAAAATGCATAAATGTGAAAATCTTTTGAAGCTCAAGATGTACAAAAATTATATGTACTCATTTTGTGCAGAAAGCTATATATCACTTACTTAGCTACATTACCCTTTTAGTTATGTAGTTAAGTAATGTCTCACAGCCTGACCCTTGAACCCTCACTTACTAACCAGCATATTCTGCAAGTGAAAGGAGTCTATTCCACTCATGATTAAAAAGTGGCTGACATTCCTGCACCTCTTATGTGACATCTCCAGGCTGAAAATCAAAACCAAGATCTCTGTTGCAATTTTGCTTTGGTGGGTTGGTGGGAATGCAAGTGAGTTGCTTCAGTATCAAAAGGGAAACAGATTCCTCACTTGTAGCAGTCACTATCCAATAAGTGGGAACCAAAGGACTGTCATTGTTATTATGGATTCCTAAACTAGCTAACACATAGTGATCACAAATATGAACCAATCACAAATGTGTAACAGAAAAAAAATGCTAAATTACTAATTGCTTCATTCCAGAAAAAAAATAGTAAAGAATTACATCCCTAATATCGAACATCAGAAAGAAATATGCTCCTTCTATTAAGAATTACATGCCCCAGAGGAGACAATAACTGCATAAGTCATGTTATGGAGCGCTGCCTGATTCTGAGTACTATCTTGCTGCCAGAGAATGCATTGCATACAGATGCTACCAGTTCGAACAGACAATACTGAACAAAATGGATAAAGAATCTGATTTGATATAAGGCTGTTCCTTTGGATGTAGCAAACTGAAAGCAACAGGATTCCCAGAGATGCAGAAGTCAACTTTTTCTGAATATAGACTATTCTGCCTGGTGACAACACTGAGAATGATCAAATCACTTCACTGATGGTGTCAAGGTGGGACACTCTCACCAGAGATTAACTGAAGGAAAGTGCAACCAGAGCAATGACTCAGGATGATTCTACACTAGTCACAAAATCAGCAACTGTCTGGCTCCAGAGGTGACCAAACACATTGCTGAAGCAACACATTTGTGTCCAACCAGGCCAACACCACACTAGGCCTCCTGGACTTTCAACCTTACCCTCAGTGTTGCTACCACTATCACTGCTCACATTTGGACACAGAGTTCTGTATGAGATCTCCCCCTCTTCCTCTTAGTCACACGAGTGCCCCTTTTGATGTCAGGGCACTTGTGATGATCAGGGGTTTACACAGTTTTGTGTCTGGTTGGGAGCAGCAGTGACATGGACATGAACCATTCTCTTTCCTGTGATGAACCCAGAGAAAAGGTGATAGTGCCAGTGCCATATATGGACAGTGGCTTGGTCCATATCTGATCTGATTCTACTGTACAAACTACCCCAAGGTATTGGATACTCCAGAGTTTCCAGCATACTCCAGATTATCTCCTGAATTAGCCCAAGGTGGGACAAAGCTGGTGCAAACCTAAAAAAACACACAGCATTCACCAGATGTTTGTGGACACTTTGAGAATAGTCAGAAGTGATTGTCAGATTTGGGGAGGGTTTTTTTTGCCCCATGGGCTCACCCCCAGACAGAGAGGAAACAAGCAGTCTTTTCTGGAGGACAGTTACTGTGTCTAGACAAGAGTCATGGATGGGCACTTTCATTCATTTTGCTGGGCTTACAACACCATTGCCCACAGTTGTGGAAGTAGAGGTTGCTGCCCGATAGAACCAAGCATCATCCCATGTTACATGTTCTTAGTGACTAACTTGATGAGATCCTAGTACATTGAGATTCAGAGTGAATGATAACTTATGCTGAAAAATTTCTTTGCAAGTGAGCTTAATAGCTTAGCTTCTGCAATAGCCTTATTATGCTCCAGGCAAAACGGTTCTAACTTCTTGTTTCCTCCCTTCTTCCCTCCCTCCTCTAGCAGATTTTTTGAGACTGAAATGACTGTAGGTTTGCAGAGATTGTTTTAAATATGCTTCTTGGTGTTCAGCAAACTCCCGAGGTCATAAGGGAGAGAAGCAAATCCACATCAGCAATGAAGAAACAGGGGAAATAGGCAGCACTGTGGCCTTTCTCAAAAGTGTGTTTTGGCCTTCCAGAAACCAATTACAGTCGAATCTGAGAGTTATGAACACTGCAGAGGCTACAATGTTTGTAGTTCTGAGCAAGGTTAGATGAGATATGAGACTATGCATGAAACCATGCAGTGTCCTGGGTCTGCTTTTTTTTTTTTTTTTGAGAACCAAATTATGTTGAGCATGTCTTTTGTGCATAGGGTGACATTAGCAGTCAGGAAACACTATCCCTGTCTAAAGCTGTAATACACATGGCCTTTAAATGCTGGCACACACATTTAAAAACCACCACAGTTCATGAATCATGGGAGTTCTGAGGTTTTGGTCTATGCTTCTAATGAGGCCTCTGGTGTTGAATTTTGAACTTTGTCCTTGATTCTTTACTGGCTACATTTTCTACTGTTCTATTCATCTGCCTTCACAATACCATAAAGACACTCATTTCCTATCCTCTCCCTAGTTGCCTATTTCAACCAATGTAGGATAAAATATTTTTAACATAATATATGGGATTTGTATGGAAATCCAGATGATTATCCAAATAAGTGTATTGGAAAACAATTAATTTGTACAATAAGTGATGTACCATTGGCCCAGGAATGAAGGCCATAGTCCTAGAGAGAAGATTTTTTTTGCTTCTGGGACCATAGTCTTCATTTCTTATACAGAGGACTACTGACTAAAGATGGGCTGCACCTCACGAAGACCCTTTGGTAAAAGCATGGCAAATCTATCAGCAGGGCGTTAAACTAAACCATTGGGCTTATATAGATGGTAGGCTTGTGCATTTCAGTTTAGCCTTGAGCCGTTTCCACTATCCAGATTTTGGAGGACCCGCATATCTGTTTTTTCTTCGTGTGGTCCTTGAAATGCACACAAATGGGTTTACTCCCGCGCATGCGTCAGAATCTCGGACATACTAGCTTTAATTAAAGATTTACATAAGCCCCTCCCACTCCCCCTCCCTCATCCACGGATTGAGCTACCTATTCAGTTCCTTTTCCGCCTAGCCAGCGAAAGGATCTCCGACTGCTAGCTCCTTGCTAAGACCACAGATTGCCTCGACTATCAGATAAGATGTCTTCCCTCTCCTTTAAAAAGTGCTCAGATTGTGGAGCGACTTTGCCCCAAGAGGACAAACATGCAAAATGTCTCCTCTGTTTAGGAGAAGCTCATATCCCTCAGACTTGCAAAATGTGCAGGTCTTTCTCTACTAGAGCTCTAAAGAGCAGGGATTCCAGACTTAAAGCTGCTCTTTTCGAGCAGTCTATAACTTCCACAGGGACTGGGCCCTCTCATTCCATGAGCCAGCCCTCCCTGCCATCTATCCCTCAAAATCCCACTCCTCTAAGTGCCTCGACGGATAGTGCCATTCGCGAGTTGGCCTCTGACTCTGCCATGGAGCCACTGCAAAAGGAAAAACAAAAAGCCTCTAAACATGCTCTTCGGTCCAAAGACAAACCGAAGGAGGTTATGGCACAAAAACAGCCAAGGCTCCTGGCCGGCCCTGCGCCTCCCAGTCCTTGCATGCCCTTGCTAGCAGCAGAAACGCTGCAACTTTTTGAAGGTGATGATGATCTTTCAGGAGTAGAAGATCCCCCCCAACTCCTCCCCATTCACCTTCTCTCCTTCGTGACCGAGGGAGATCCTCCCTGCACCTCTCCTCCGTCTCCGCCGCTCGCCCAGGTTCCCCCCCCCACCCTCTCCTTCACCGGAGACCGGGGCTCTTCTCCAAGAGGAGGCCTGCGCCACGCGGCCTCCCTATCCTTCACGGTGTCCGAGCGGGCTGCTTTTGCCGCCGCAGCGCGCAAACGCGCGCCTTTCCCCGCAGCGCGAGTGGCAGCTCAACCCCCACCACTTTCTCTCACTGATCAGGCGCTGGGGCACTCCTCAAATAGACTTATTTGCCTCACACCTCAACACTCACTGCCTCATATATTGCGCAAGACTCCACCCTCTCGCATCCCCAGACTGTCTAGGAGACGCAATTCCTTTACCAGTGGTCCCCGGGACTCCTCGACGCCTTTCCTCCCCTTCGACTCCTACCCAGAGTGGTCGCAAAACTGATCTCCGACAACTCGGATTGCATCCTGCTAGCCCCATGGTGGCCCCGCCAGCCGTGGTTCACGCCCCTTCTCCAGGCCTCTCAGGGAGACTTCCTTCGCCTTCCCCTGGACTCCGACCTCCTCACCCTTCGGCAAGGCCTCATCCTACACCCAGACCTCCCATCTCTCCACCTTACAGCGTGGAGGATCAGGCCCTCTCCCACCTCTCTGACCCTGTCCGCCTCATAATTCAGGCAGCTCAAAAGGTTTCCACCAGAAAGGCCTACACCTACAAGTGGGACAAATTTCGTAAATTTGTTCAGCCACTAGGCCATTTGCCACAGTCGGCCCCTACTTCTATTGTTTTAGATTCCCCCCCCCCTTGGAACCCATGTCAACGTGTCATATTTCCCATTTGTCCTGGAAAACGGCCTTCCTCGTGGCCATTACCTCAGCCAGAAGGGCTAGTGAAATCACAGCACTCCGTTCCGATCCTCCGTTCATTCAGTTCCATGAAGACAAAGTGGTCCTCCGGACGGATGTCACTTTTCTTCCCAAAGTTGTTTCCCATTTCCATATGACCCAGGACATTGTCCTTCCAGCCTTTTTTCCTAATCCCACATCTCCCCTGGAAATTGCCCTTCACTCTCTCGATGTTAAGAGGGCCCTATCCTTTTATTTGCATATCTGTTTTTTCTTCGTGTGGTCCTTGAAATGCACACAAATGGGTTTACTCCCGCGCATGCGTCAGAATCTCGGACATACTAGCTTTAATTAAAGATTTACATAAGCCCCCCTCCCTGCCCCCTCATCCCGGATTGAGCTACCTATTCAGTTCCTTTTTCGCCTAGCCAGCGAAAGGATCTCCGACTGCTAGCTCCTTGCTAAAGACCACGGATTGCCTCGACTATCAGATAAGATGTCTTCCATCTCCTTTAAAAAGTGCTCAGATTGTGGAGCGACTTTGCCCCAAGAGGACAAACATGCAAAATGTCTCCTCTGTTTAGGAGAAGCTCATATCCCTCAGACTTGCATAGGACAGCCCCTTATAGAAAATCCCCTAAATTGTTTCTTAAGTATAGGGAAGACTCCCTAGGACTTCCCCTTACCTCTCAACGTTTGGCTTCTTGGATAGTCCTGGCAATCCGATTGGCCTATCAGTTAGCCCATAAGGCATTACCTGTTGGTGTTAAAGCCCATTCCACAAGGGCAGTTTCAACATCCCAAGCATTTTTGCGGGGTGTTCCTGTTGATCAAATTTGCAAGGCTGCTACCTGGGTGAACCCCTCGACGTTTGCAGCCCATTACAAGCTTGACGTTCTCGCGAAGAAGGATGCATCCTTTGGCAGAGCCGTCCTGCTTTCCTGTGTGGCATGACCCACCTCCAGGTATATAAGCTTGTTAAGTCACCCATTTGTGTGCATTTCACAGACCACACGAAGAAGAAGGTTAGGTTGCTTACCTGTAACTGTGTTTCTTCGAGTGTAGGTCTGTGAAATTCACACAGAACCCACCCGTCCTCCTCTCTTTGTCATGCCTAGGTTCTGCTGCTGTCTGGCGGCAAGGAACTGAATAGGTAGCTCAATCCGGGGATGAGGGGGGTGGGGAGTGGGGGCTTATGTAAATCTTTAATTAAAGCTAGTATGTCCGAGATTCTGACGCATGCGCGGGAGTAAACCCATTTGTGTGAATTTCACAGACCTACACTCGAAGAAACACGGTTACAGGTAAGCAACCTAACCTTTCACGTGCATCCCAAAAACAGGTGGGTATCTGAAAGGACGTTTTCAATCTTCAGACAGAAAATGTGGCTAGATCTGGACCATTGGTGGCAATGGGGGGGGGGCTACACGGGATGGCTTCACTTGGGGAACACATCTACCACTGCTGGCCCACCAAGTTTCATAATGCTTGGGTCATCCCCTGATTTTTAGGAATGTATTTTCTTTCTAAAAATTAAATCTCCTTAAAAAAATTCCTGAAGTGCTGATGGAGGTTCAAGTTAGAGAGAGACAATGGATTCTGCTGGCTTGGCAAAGTTTTCACAGAAGCTCAATTCTATTATTATTATGCGGCAACACCCAAATTATTATTATTAAATGAAATTAAGAAGGCTGAGAGCATAGAGAGAAATATAAACAAGCAGAACTTGTGAGGAGATTGCAAAGGAAAGAAATTCTTAAGTATTGGTGGCAAGTTTAGGTAGGTAGGTAGTTTTTCTGAGAATGAGGCTTTGGTGTTTGCTGGAATTCCTATAATTATAAATAACAACGATCTTTTTAAAAGTACTACTTTCTGAAAGAGAGGAGGGAGGAGAGATAAGAGAAGAAGACAAAATCTTTAGTAGAGGCTGAAGGGTTACTCAAAGCCCAGAGCCACCCTAAAAAAAAGCACACCCACAAACATTACACACCAACCCACTTTCAAACTTCCAGTCCTACTAAATAAAGAATCCAGAAAATCAAGGAAAATCAAGGGAAATGCTAGAGTGGCCAAGCCAAAATCTAAAGCTGAGAGTGAGCAGTGGCAAGACAATAGGACTGAAGTACTTCTCTTTAGAGCCAGGACGCAACTGAGCAACGGAGGAGCTTGCCCCATCAAATAGACACAGCTTCCATAAGACATCACAACTTTCTTCTCGAGTCTCGCTTATCGAACATAACCGGGCTGGCAGAACATTGGATAAGTGAAAATGTTGGATAATTTATTTATTTATTTATTTTATTTATTGTTCTATCTTATATTCCGCTCCTCCCTGCAGGCTCGGGGCGGATAACAACATATAAAAATAGGCTGACATGTGACATCCATGCAGCCATACAATAAAATACAGCATAAAAATGCAACATATATCCTGAGATATAAAAGTCAGATCACATACTGTGACATTCTCTTGAACCAGGGAATTGGTTATACAGAGGGGTACGTTGGAATTGTTTGCCTAACCAAAGGCCAGTCTAAAAGGGCGTTCTTGCAAGCCCTGCGAACAGGATAAGCTCCGTAGCGGCTCGGGCGTCGTCTGGGAGAGAGTTCCAGAGCACCGGGCCGCCACCGAGAAGGCCCTTTGCCTGGTTGCGGACAAGTGGCAGGCGCGGACCAATGGCACCAAGAGCAGATTCGACTCCTCCGAACGTAGTGATCTCGGGGGAATGTACGGGGCAAGGCGGTCCCTCAGGTACGCAGGCCCTAGGCCGTGTATGGCCTTAAAGGTTAAAACCAACACCTTGAAGGCAATTCGGTACTCAATGGGAAGCCAGTGCAATTGCCGGAGGATGGGCATGATGTGCTCCCTTACTGGCGTTCCGCCAGCAGCGGCGGCGGCATTTTGCACCAGCTTGAGTTTCGGTGTCGACAAGGGAGGCCAACGTAGAGGCGTTACAGTAGTCCAGTCTCGGATGACCGTCGCTTGGATCACCGTGGCCAGATCGTCCCTGGAAAGGTAGGGTGCCAGTCGCCTAGCCTGTCGTAGGTGAAAAAATGATGCCCTGCTGGCCGCGGAGACCTGGGTCTCCATGGTAAGCAGGAGGTCCAGTTGGACACCCAGGCTCTTAACAACAGGTGACAGGCTAAGCCGTTCACCATCCAGGGTAGGCAACCGGCACTCATCCCGTCCAGGCCGACCGGGCCACAAGATCTCCGTCTTCGACGGGTTCACCTTCAGCCGGCTGGCCCGCAGCCAACCAGTCACGGCCTCTAGGCACTGATGGAAACAATCGGGTACGGTGTCCGGCCTGCCGTCCATTCTCAGCAGGAGCTGGGTGTCATCAGCGTATTGATAACACTCCAGACCAAAGTCGCGGGCCAGCTGGGCCAGGGCGCATGTACACGTTAAATAATAAGGGGAGAGGATGGCCCCTGGGGACCCCACAGTCAAGTGGGAGTCTCCCAGAGGTCCCCCCGCCCCCTCCACACGTTGTCCTCGGTCCCGGAGGAAGGAGGCCACCCATTTAAGGGCGGTCCCCCCAACCCCGGAGCTGGCTAAACGGTGGGTTAACAATGTGTGGTCTACTGTGTCGAAAGCTGCTGTCAGATCTAACAAGACGAGCAGGGCCGATCCACCCTGGTCCAGCTGGCGGCGAAGTTGGTCTGTAATGGCGACAAGCACGGTCTCCGTCCCGTACCCAATACGGAAGCCGGACTGGTAGGGATCAAATCCAGCTGTGACTTCCAAGAACCGCTGCAGCTGATCCGCTGCTGCCCTCTCAATTACCTTGCCTAAAAAGGCAAGTTGGAAACTGGCCGGTAATTGGAGGGGGCCGAAGGGTCTAAATTCGGCTTCTTCAGCAGCGGTCTCACCATAGCCTCTTTCAATCCCCCTGGGAAGACTCCTTGCTCAAGGGAGCTATTTATGATAATAAGGAGGAATTAAGGAAAAGCCTATTAAACGTTAAATTAAGTTATGATTATATTAGGATTTTACAAATTAAGCACCAAAACATCATGTTTTACAAGAAACCGACAAAAGAAGCAGTTAAATGCATGGTAACGTTATGTAGTAATTACTGTATTTATTAATTTAGCACCAAAACAGACAAGGGTTCTTTTTTTCTCCCACCCTGGACTGCGTTGGATGATACAGAACATTGGATAAGCGAAGGTTGGATAAACAGGACTCTACTGTATTTTGATTGGCTCAACAGGCAGGGCTCACACAGGAAAACCCAGTGTAAGCATGTGAGCCTCTTCATGTACCGCGTGTTCCCAAATAGAGCAGAAGGTAGCCGCAACTGGTAAATGGCCAAAACGAATCAGTACAAAAGTCTAATAGATGATAACTATCAGTCCAAACACAACCTTTAAACATAAGCGTGTGGATTCTAGAAAATAATCTAGGGAGCAAATGCGAGTTAAGAAATTCATAGGAGAGAACAAACATGGCTTCAGATATCTATACAGTTCCCCAACACATAGAGTTTGAGGAATGAATAAGAAGACCACACATTGATGTTCTTGCCCATACGTGTCCCCTATTTTCATCTGTGAAACATTGAGGGCTATATAGTCATAGCATGTGAGCTTACGTATCTTACCCCACAAGGGCATTATAAAATTGAGACTAGGGAGCTCATTACTTGGAGATCCTTGTAGTAAGGGTTAAATGTAGCAATATGAGTGCATGATGAATGAACACCTTACTTTTGGAATACAGTTTCAGTACAAGACTTAGATATGGAAATCCACATGTAATTCTTTACACATTTTCCCTGATGTGCACATTCTTTTGTTTTGAGTAACTTTCTTCTTTACCCCATTGACTAATGCATGATTCTGCATATTACTTTTTCCCAGCTGTGTACATTTAAGCTATTCACATTTTAGAAAGTGTGCGTGCACTGTTTTATGGACACTCTAGTTCTCTGAAATGCCCCATAAATTCCACAAATGTATAAATTATTGAGGAAGGGTGTGTTTCTTCTCACAGTGAGCCTCAGGGGGTGCAATAATGCTTTATTTTTTCTCAGATTCTCAGGTCCAAGAACTTATTTTCAACTCAGTTCAGTCTGTGACTAGACATATACAGCTATTAGTTTATTCCCCTTTCTGAATGCAGCCAAGAGAAGCTGATTTGCAGGAAGCAAGGGCACCAGGGGAAACAATGCTTAAAACTTTCCCATTCTACACATTGTAACTCATCCCCTGCTAGCATGGGTAAGCTGCTTCATAACACATGTTTTACCATGATTTTGTTTAACTTGCCAGCTTAATGGCATTTATAGAGATCAGACAGTGTGATTTCCCCATGCTTGAAAAATGATCACTAACTGGGAAATATCATCAAAGACAATAAGAATAAAAGATAATTAGGCTGCAGTCTGACATTGAACTTAGAGTAAAATCACTGTGAGAACTAAAAATATCTGGTGGCTACAGACTCAGAATGTGTAAACAGCAAACACATCGGGAAGGGAAGATAAATTGCATTTCAGAATGAATAGCCTACATTTTGTCAGCTGGAGATAATTCTTGGAGATCTACAAGACTCACCTCCAGGTTCGCTATCTATCCATCTCTTATCTATCAGTCTAGATAAGTTTCTTGGCATATCCAAGTGGACGTACTGTATTTGTGAGAGAAAGACAGAGATAATGTGGAACCCAAAACATTTTGCTGATTAAGTTAAAAATCAAGATGCCTTCCTCTATCTTTATACCAGGAGTGCTCACACTTTTTCAGCATGCGAGCTACTTATAAAACAACTAAGTCAAAATGATCTACCTACCCACTACAAAACGTGAAACATATAACACAATATCTGCTTTGAACTGGGTTTTCTGAGTCCACACTGCCATATAATTTGATTCAAAGCAGATAACATGGGATTTTATTCAACTGTGTGGAAAGGACCTCAGATAACCCAGGGCCGGCAGCACTTGGGCAGCGTTGAGAGCCTGTGGGGCAGGACTGAGCCTCCCTCCTGCCCTGCCTGCGATCTACCAGGACGCCCTTCACGATCTACCAGTAGATCGCGATCTACTTAATGAGCACCCCTGCTCTATACCATCTTGAAAAAGCAACTGGTCTGGTGACCAGGTCAGAATGTAGGGTAAGTAAGTAACAGTGCTCTGGGGCTTCAAAGCCACAACACACAAAACCCACGAAAGGTAATAGAATGAATCAAATAATATTAGAAATATGCAAAATATCTGTATTGTTCATTATATAAGCATTCTAAAAAAAGACATACGATACCCAAATGGGTGCAACATTCAATTCCCACGCAGGGGTGATAGATCAGCAATTAAATCGTTCACAAAATAAATCCATAGTAGGCCTCAATGGGCTGATTAGACTCACAATGGTGAGTATTTGTAAAGTTCCAAATTAACCCCCGATGGGGAATGACAAATAATAACGGCGTCAGATGCCAATAACACGGATTATCCAAGGCGTCGCAATGTGAATGCAAGGAAAATGATTCGCCTTGAGAAAACCGAATTGTACGGTGAAACGGATTTTAAGGCCTCTCCATCCAGCATTGCTACTCCGTCGGCCTGTTATTCATTGGGAAGAGTTTCATCCCACTCTTCCGCGTCCTACATGGGTCTTTTTGGACCAAGAAGATTTATTTTGATTTTCCTTGCATTCACATTGCGACGCCTTGGATAATCCGTGTTATTGGCATCTGACGCCGTTATTATTTGTCATTCCCCATCGGGGGTTAATTTGGAACTTTACAAATACTCACCGTTGTGAGTCTAATCAGCCCATTGAGGCCTACTATGGATTTATTTTGTCAACGATTTAATTGCTGATCTATCACCCCTGCGTGGGAATTGAATGTTGCACCCATTTGGGTAACGTATGTCTTTTTTGAGAATGCTTATATAATGAACAATACAGATATTTTGCATATTTCTAATATTATTTGATTCATTCTATTACCTTTCGTGGGTTTTGTGTGTTGTGACCAGGCCAGAATGGCAATGATTTCACCCTGAACTTTAAGGCTCTTCTAGAGTCCTGGACTTTTTGCAGGAATGGATACATTGGGGAGCTGCTTTGAAGTTTAGACAAAAGCAAAGGGTAGTTAAACTGGACTGATATAATGGGTGCTGCCAGATGCCAAAAGGAGTTGCCTAACTCAGAACCTGCAGAAGGCAGGTGGCGTCCACAATTTTGGCTTCTAAGAGTGCATCTCTGAGTCTCCTTAGGGAGATAGGGCAGGTTATAAATAAAGTTATTATTATTATTTGATACACAACAAGATTAGTACACAGCAGGATAGGATCACTATGCTAGCTTTTGTATTTGATCACACATCAGAAACTTCCCAAGTGGCATTGCACCCAGTGTGCCGATCACCACTGGGATCACCTTTACAGGCTTGCACTTCTATCTTTTATTTTTCTTATTTGAAATACAACAAGATTAGTACACGGCAAACACGATCACTCTGCTGGTTGTTGTATTGGATCACGTGTCAGATTTTTAATTTTATATTATTATTATTATTCTCTCTACTGAAGAATAATACAGTTTGATACCACTTTAGTAGCCATGGCTCAATGCATCAGAATCCTGAATTCCATAGCAAATCCCAGGATCCCATAGCATTGAGCCGTGGCAGTTCAAGTGGTGTCAAACTGCATTAATGCTACAAAGTAGGTGCCCCCTGGAATAGGGCAATGTGTGGAAGGCTCTGGTGCAAACCAAGAAGGGCACTAACAGTGTAGCCTTTCAATATATGCTACCTGAGGCAGTTTCCCCAGAGTACCTAAAGAACGCCATCAGAGGAATATAAAGTATAAATCAAATCAAATAAATAAGCAAATAAATAAATGTAGAAGCTGCTGTCTCTATGTGCCTGTCAATATCTGTGTACAGTTTCTGTGCAATTTCATAGCTTTTGGTTTAAGGGGGGAAATCTTTTTCACTCCAGTACTGTCATCTATTTCCTCAAGACATCTCTTTTCTCACTCAAGATTGAAAAATAGCCGCACAATCTGACAGATATTGGCATGATTGTTTTAGGTCCCATTCTAAGAGAAACTGACTTCTACAGCATTTACCTGCAGAGGTTCCCAATTACTATCACAAAATAATATATTTATATCAGACCACAGCACCCTGGGTCATTCGCTGGGAGAAAGGTGGAATGCTAATTATATAATTAATTATAGATTTATTAAATATTAACCATGGGGGCTCTCCTGTTTGGATATTCAAAGAGAGGAATCAGTTTAGAGGAGAATGGGAGAAGACGTGGCAGTTTCTAGTCATTTTAGTAAAATGACTCAGCCCCAGTCATTCAAATTCCTCTGTGTCATTCCTGCCATTTGCTTCAAGCAAAAGGTTGAGGTGAACTTGAACATTCTTCCTCACAGCAGAAATATCTCTGGGATTTCAAAAGAATAAAAAGGAACTGAATTGAGTTACAGCTGGCATCTTCTTCAGAAATTAAGATATAAAATGGAGTTTGTGTGCATTGTGCAATGTGGTGACAGCTCTGCACACTGATTCTCATGCGCTGCGCTATATTGTTAGTTAAAGCAGGGATTGCATCAAGCGAGCAAGGCATACTTCCATCAGTGGAGGTTTACACTATGGTGACATGATATCATTTATTCATAATGGTTAGTAGCCCATTCAGCCATCCCAAGATTGTAAACTGGACTTATGAGCTCATATCGAAAGTTGTAAACATCAAACGTCACCCACCTAAACCTACCTGACAGTGGTCTGACTGAATACATTCAAAGCTGCTGGGCGTCCGGTTTTGGGATGCAATTCCTTCAGTGTTCCTGCAGACACAAGGTATATTGGAGCATGCCAACACAGTTTGATCTATATTTTATTTTCCACTTTTTTTTCTTTCCCAAAAGTTTTGACTTCACAATCTTTCTTCTTCTTTCCTAGTTTCAAGGTGGTTACTAATCATCATAATTTATATAGCTCCTTTACAAAACAATCTACATATATCATCACAATAAATCTTTACAATAGCCTCGTAAGACAGGCCAATATTTTATTATTATCATATTGCAGAAGAAGGCATGAGAATATAACGGTGACAATACAGACCAAAAAAAATCACTTGGCAGATTAATGACCAAGGTGAGATTTGAATTTCCGGGATCCTAGCTCATTCAATTCTCAACCACAAGGGCTACATTAACTCTAGTTGAAGAAAGAAAAGCATAGAGGGGTGGAAGAAAAGTCCCTGAAGAGGAGAAATCTGAAATATTCAACATGATCTAGCCCAATCTCTGCTCTTTTAATTGTCATGTATATCAATGGGTGTGATTTAAGCATGTGTTTAATTATCCCAATAAAATCCTCAGCAATTAAAAAGAGTTTAATTTTAGAATTGATTTCTTCCAAGGAAAATAAATTAACTCACTCACTTAGAAAGGAAAATGGATAAATAAGCTACTTCAAATTAGCTGACCCCCCCCCCCCCAAAAGCCAAACTAAATCTTTGCTATATCGGGTATCCTTAAGCTAACTCAAAGTCAGGCTTCTACATCATTGAGTCTAGTGTTCTCTACAGATCTAGTAGAGATCTCTCATGCAGATCTCTACTAGGGGCTAACTTTTGAGAAGATTTTTTGAAGAAATTTGAACATATTGTCAAGTTAGTTTTAAAAACAGCAGCAGCAGTTGAACTTTGCCAACTACTAGCCCTGTCCAATTTGCGTGCCAAAGCTCCGCTCTGGAGCATGTCAAATTTCAATAAATTTGGAATCAGCTCTGAGCATATGCTGATTGTCTTCTGCTCTTACTAAAGTACAAGTGTAGCCAGCTTGCCAGACAGCTGTGAAAGCAAGGCCTTCGGGTCAGAAGGGATGGAGGTTTCAGTCTAACTTGCAACGAGTCCTCTCTACCATTAAGAAACTGATCACTGCTGGCCAATCTGCCCTGAACTTCTAGAAATCCTGGATTTAGATGGAAAGACCCCTAGGTCAGGGACTCCTATATACAGGCTTTGATTCTCTGTGTCCCCATCAGCTATTCTCAGTCTACTATCTGATTCTTTCAGCTTTTATTATCCGGCCTCCGTGATTACAGTCCTTGAGATAGCAATTTGTGCTCTGTGATGCACAGCCAAGCGTCTTACCAATCCTTGGATAGACCTTGCCGCCAGTAGAATTATAGCCTGAGAATCTCAAAGCAATTGGAACTGATTAAGCTCAGTGACCCTTAGCAGCTCCTTTCGCCTGCCCCCGCCCCTGTTACTTCTGGCTTGGACCTCTGGTGCTTAGCTTCCTTTGACTGACAGCCACTTTTGAGGGAAGCAGTCTCTCCAGATCAGCACAGCAGGCAATATCCTCCATTAGGCAAATGGAGAAGGCTGCCCCTGTGTGTCGCCTGCCATTGGCAGCGATTGCTTCATTTCTCAGTCGATGCTTTCCATGATTTGGATGTGCATTTGACATCTTACACTTCATCATCCCAGTTCCACTAAGGCTAAGTAAAGTATGCTCCTTTTACCTTAGATGTAAAGGTAAATGCACAAAGAAAACAGCATTTTCAAAGAGCTGTTGCATAAATGTGTCTTCCATTACAGATACCAGAGCTAAACATCATTGGTAGTATTCATCATCTAGCTAGAATCTAGCTTCCCCCAGATAATGCATGGACATATATAGACCCTCCCTACCAAACATCATTCATTTGGATTCAGATATTTTACCCTGATGCACTCAATCTATTCTATGCAGCATAAATGGAAGGAGGAGTGAGAACTGCAAAAATTTGCAATGACCTAGCAGTCCAGAGCCTGATTTTTTTTTGGGGGGGTCCGGCTGAGACAGGAGATGTGCCAAAATAACAGCCCAAATTTGATTTGGATTTCTTTGTAAGTTTGTTGTGCGGATATATCTGATTGCCCATGTCATCACATTGGCCCTGTGGTCTTTGGTTTTTCCAGAACATAGTAATAATTAGAATTGTGCATAGAATCGCCTTTCCGTTGGCGCCCCCTTGTTGTGGGGGAGAGGCTTGCGTATCCTAATGAAGTTGTGAGCTATGCTGGCAGTGGTATAATAGCCACCGGTAGGGGCCTCCCATGCCAAACAGGTCACAACCGAAGGGTCTGACAAAGAGCGTCAAAGGGCAGGATGGGCTCTCTAGCCTTTGGCAACCATTCCAGGAGAAGGAAAACTCTGATTTCAAATCCAGGCAGATGGTGCTCATTTAACCCTGTAAGGTCAACCATCTAAGAGAAGGAAACTCGAACCAAACCTACGACCTGAAGACCTTGCTGCCACCGTCCTAAGCTTGCTAGGCCCCGGAAGATGAACCTTTGGTTTAAAGGGTGAGGCCAGTTCTGTGCACGCTGCGCTCCACCAGAAAGGTCCATTGCACAGGCTCGAAGGACACATCCAACCTCCGAATCATCAACGCGCTTGTAGAAAGCGTGGGATGAGTCTTTCCTGAATCTTGGTTTGTGAAGAAAAGCCAAAGCATAGAATCTGTTTCCTCCATATCCTCTGTTTAATTTAGTTTCAGTATTTTGGGAGCATGTAATGAGAAATCCACTTGCTCGACACGCAAGCAAGTGGGAACCAACCCTGGCTTCTTGCCTGCTTTTTGTGAGCAGCCTCCTACTTTGGAAAGAGTGCATGTGTGGCGTACAGGCCCAAAAAACATGTGCCTGCCTTCAGCTGAGTGCCCCCTCTAGAGTAAGAAACAGAACTTAGCTCCTTTTCTTGGTGTGTGTGTGTGTGTGTGTGTGTGTGGCATGCAGGCCCAGAAAACGCACACATCAGCCTACAACAGAGCACCTCCTCTATAGTAAGAAATAGATCTTGCCTGTTGCCTCCTTGCCTTGGAGAGTGCATGTGTGGAATGCTGGCCCAGAAAGCGTGTGCACTTACCTGCAGCTGAGCATCTCTCCTCTAGAATAGAAGCAATTTAAATGCCTATGATGGGAAGGGGAGACTGGGAAGCCCCCTCCCCCATAATGGGCTGATAGAAAATGGATCTTTCGGCACCCCAAAGCAAAAACAGGTATCTGCCCTCCAGATTTCAGGAGGCTCCCAAATAATAACTCGGGGCCCTCACTGAAAGCCGAGATACAAAACAGGCCAAGGTTTGCCTGGATTGCACAACCCTAGTAATAATATATTTATTATTTAATAAAACAGCAAGAAAAGAACACCAACATCAAATACACAAAATTAGCTATTAGTTACCTACAAAGTCCCAACAAACTCACCAAAAATTTGCACAAACTTCAAACCAAACAAATCTCTGCATGTGTATTTCTTTAAAGAGAAGAAAGTGCTGAAAGTGATAGAATATGGACAGAAATAAATTGGGAGAATACACTTTCACTTGTCTTGTTGGGAACATTTTAGGCTTTTTTAATCTTACCTCCTCCAAATGTTTGCCCAACATAAGTCAGCAAAATCTTTTTTTTAAAAAAATCAGTTTATTTTCAAGTTTCTAGGCTGAACAGATGGGAGGCTGCAATGCAGACAGTGTGAACACTTGGTGTTGCAGTTTTGAGACTCAGCTATGTTATCTCTCCCTCATTTGTACATCTGCTTCTCATTGACTGAGAGGGGAGAGAGATTTCAGCTCAGTGGTAAACCACATGCTTTTCATCTATGAAGTCCTCATTGACTCCATAGAATCTCCAGTTGCAGTATTTTATGTAGCCCTTATTATAGTAGACAATTGGTCTGATGGTATACAAAGTATTATGAGAAACACTTTGCTCTTCATTTGTCCCCCTTCTCAGTGTTGAAGCAGGACTTATTTGCCATTTCCAATGGGGTTTTATAAACTAAGATCTTCTTAGAGCTGAAGGCTAGTTCACACTATCCCTAGACACATCATTTGAGGCTACATGAGGGTTATGGGTGTCAGAGGAAGAACAGACAAAACCACCTCTATGTATTCCTTACCTGTGAAAACCCCAACATTCATGGGATCACCATAAGACAACATGCAGCTTGAAGGTACACACACATGGCCTATTTTGGACTGATGGACAAATGAAGGTCAGAAGGAAGACTGTAAACCCGCGGAGTGGGAGAAGAATGTTATGGTCTGAAGATGGTAGTCTTTTGTAAATATTATTGTAATAATGCAGACAGTATTGTCTCTAGATGTATTTGATGTATTACCTGAAGCTGATATCAGAAGAGTGTCAGCATTGCTGTAAGAATTAATGCTTCCATGGGTGACGGTTGTTCTGATGTCAATTAAGTAGTGAAAAACTACTGTCTGTTTAACAGTGACCCTCCATATTTGTAGATCTGATTATTTATGGATTTGAGTAATACATTCTTTCTAACAATTTTAGGTCCTCCAGCACAACTCTACCATAAGTTGACTGTAGGACCTAGAAATTCATAGAGAAAAGACATCTCCAATGTGACTCAACTTTTGGCAAATGGTGACTAATGTCACTAGGAAAATCTAGAGATTCTTAAAGAAGTACTCTCCAGTCAAAAAGAAGTAGTCTTTTATTCATGATTTTTACCCTTTTAGAGGTTTCCTGTGCCCTGACCCTAGCAAATGTGGAGGGCTCACTGTACTTTTAACTTTAAAAGTGCTATTCAAGGGCCAAAAGCACTCCAGAAAGAGTGCTCAGCTTCTTAGAAAGTTTATCTGAGGTTCAGACACAGAGCAGATTTCTCCACCAGTTGACATCAAAGCCAGTAGATGCAGGATGGCAAGTAGATATTTCTGTATATAGAAAAATAGCATTTTGGAGAAAGCTGGGGCAAAATCCATGCTCATTTTCTTCATGAAGTGCCTTCCCTCGTTCATATTCTCTTTGGAAGATGTAGCTATCTCACCTTCTACCCCAAACTGTCTCCCATCATGTTATAGAATCAAAGAACCTTTAACTTGCTTTAACTGACATGTCTTCATCTTGTGGAATTCTGGGATTTGTCGTTTGGTATTGACTGGGAATTCTATGTTAAGGAACTCTTTCCAATTTTCAGAGGCTGAGATGAGAGCTTCCACCAGATAATTCAATGTAACTGACCAAACTGCACCATGACGGTTAACATGAAATCAAAATATATCTAATTCTGCAGTGTGGATAAACACCAGGAAGAAACATACCTCTGAATTTTTCTGATAGCAGAGATCATAGGTGGGTTTTTAGTCTTATGGGTTGTTTTTCTGGACAAGGTAGCATAAGATTACAACCATTGATGGGCTGGGTCTAAAAATATAGATTGCCAGGAGTCAAGGGGGACCCACCTACAACTACCGTATAATGCTATCATTTGATTTTTGTGAAAAATAAATAATTTTTTTAAATACATAAGTTGAAAAAGTTAAAATATTAATAGAATCTAAATTTAAGTTGGATTCAGTAATATATTGGAATCCCTTTTATATTTTCAAGCTACTAAAAGGGCATTAACATTGTTATCATATTGTCTAATGTTTAAGGGAACCCACTTGCCTGCGGGCAAACTGACCCCCTGGACAATCCTTGATGTACAAAGAGGAATGTGGTTCAAATCACACTGATTCCCAAATAAACATGATTGGGATTGTGTTCTAAAATTCCACATAAGAGACATTTACATTTTGCATCATTAAAAGCTGAATACTGTGATCATTGTAAATAATTCAAATTTATGCAGAAGACATTTGGCTGGATTTAGTTTGGTTTGTCATGGAAATGCTAAGGGCTCTACAGTGCTCTAGCCCTTAACTACTGGAAAATTAATTTTAACTGCTAACCATTACAGGCTTGAGAAAATCACTGAATATTACCCTGATTCTTCCACATCAATCTTCAATCATAAGGAACATCAGTGTGCCTGTTTATAAGAAAACTGGTTTTATTGAATTGCTGCATTTTGCACCTGGCATCAAATTCTGCACTTTCATATTACAGTTGAAAATATCAATATATACCGTGTTTCCCCGAAAGTAAGACAGCGTCTTACTTTCTTTTCCCTCGAAAAGTCCCCTACGGCTTATTTTCGGGGTACGTCTTATATAAACTAAGACGTACCCTGTCGCCACGCCGCCGCCGTCACGCCGCCGCCGCCGCAACCGGCCCCCTCGCGGCGCAGCTTTTCCTTGACGAAAGAAGGGAGGGGAAAGAAGATATATAAATTTTCTACAAGTTTACTTCACAGCTCTTGCTTTCTAAATATTTCACTGTCATTTTGCTTTGATTTTCTTCAACTTCACTGGCTTTTATTTAAATCATGCGGCCTGAGAGAAGTGAAACATTTATATGTTGTAGATTTGATTAAAATGTTCTCTTAAGGAATTTCTAGGGGTCCTTCCACACAGCCCTATATCCCAGTATATCAAGGAAGAAAATCCCACAATATATGCTTTGAACTGGGTTATCAGAGTCCACACTCACATAATTTGGGATTTCCTGCCTTGATATTCTGGGATATAGGGCTGTGTGGAAGGGCATGATGATATGGTCAACTTCCCCCAGTCATGCTGGAAGACAAAGAGTTTCTAGAGAGAATGCCTCTCTATTAATATTTATGTCCTCAAGTGGTCAGCTTCCAATGAAAGTCAACCATAGTGTCAATTTGGAAGATCTATAAATTCTTAGAGAGGTGTTCTGTCAAGTAAAAGAAAACGGCAAATGCTTTATATGCAGCTTCTGACTTTCACAGAGGTCTTGTGCTCCAAATACCAGTGAATGTGAAGTGCTGGCTGTACTGCTCCTGTGAAGCATATTGATGTCCCAAATCCCAAGGTTTGATCCCAGAGTGTTGGCTCCAATGTTTCCCAATCAAGACATAGATGATGTCAGAATCAGAGGTCAATGTTATCACTTTGTTGACTCAGGAAAGATGCCAGGGGAAAAAGGGTTCCAGATCTGACATGTCTTCTGTTTATATCTACTAGGCATGGTTAGGTTCGCTCGAAATCTTCATAATTCAGAATAAATTCTGATCAAATTCCTTTTTGAAGCCATTTTGAAGTGATTTGAGAACCTGGAAGTATCCTTGCCATTCGAAGCATTTTCTGCCATTTCTCTTATAAACCAGTAAGTGAGTCGGAAATTATTCAGCTTTTCAAACCAGTGTGGATGGATTCCCTTTGTTTCCTTTCCCTCCTGCATCAGTTCTGGGCAAGAGCCACTGTTTAACCCAGTTTGGATGGCTTTCCTTTGGTTTCCTTTCTCTCCTGCGTCAGTCCCGGGTGAGAGCCGCTTTTTAACCCAGTTTGGATGGCTTTCCTTTGGTTTCCTTTCTCTCCTGCGTCAGTCCCAGGCGAGAGCCACTTTTTAACCCAGTTTGGATGGCTTTCCTTCAGTTTCCTTTCTCTCCCACGTCAGTCCCGGGTGAGAGCCGCTGTTAAACCCAGTTTGGGTGGCTTTCCTTCGGTTTCTTTTCTCTTCCATGTCAGCGAGAGAAGCAGTTTAACCCAGTGTGGATGGATTTCTTCCCTTTGCTCCCCCCCCTTTCTGGAATAAAACAACTACTTTCAAAGTAGTTTCCCCCTATGAAACAGGAAATAACACTTTTTGATAGTTTTGTGTGCATTGTTGTCTAGCTGTATTTTTTTACAGCTGTTATTCCATTTTCTTCTTGGTTTGATTGTGGATAATGTATGGCAGGAACTTTAATAAAGTTTCATTGGAGAAAACTTGAAATTGATGTTTTGCTGACATCCATCCCCCTTTCACTTGTGGGGGCTTTTTGGACTTGATCACATTATTTTTTTTTTATTTATTTATTTATTTAAAAACCGTTTATATACCGATCTTCTCAACCTCCACAGAGGGACTCAGGCAATAATTAAGCAATAATCTGTTTCTGAGCAAGTTTGCATACGGATCTCAACAGACCCTATCAAATGGCATTTGTCCCGTGTCATCAACAACCCATTGAAAACCATGTGCAAAAGTTGGCAGAAACTGAGTATTTGGATACATGATTCATATTGTGTTTTTAAAATAAAAATTTCATGAAATGCACCATTTTTATGTGTGATTGGCAACACAGTAAGCATTCTATTCCCTCAGGGAGTGGCGACATATTTAGTAGATGTGCATTCACTTTCTAAGTCCTTGATCATCTAAAATCATCATCTTTGTCTCCTGAGTCTTGAACCTTTGTCTCACATGGGACAGGACACTTGAATCAATCAGAGATGCATCAGCATATTTGCACCATTATTTCCTCATGGACTGTGTTCTCCCAGGGGGTGTCTCTACAACAGATCGGGGTTTTTTGCCAACCACAGGCTGACATTCTTCCCACCATGGGAATCTCCTTCTGCAAGCTGTGATGTCAAAGGGAACCCTGGACTATCTGGGTGCAGACCCTAGCCTGACTCTCTTTCAGTCAATCAGGGAAGTGAGCAGGAAATCTGAATAGCTGTCAAAATGATATAAAATTTCATATATTTCTCTGTGAGTTTATGCTTGTACCTTTTGAAGCAAACTGCTTGTATTTGCATATTTTTGGACAAATCATAATAAACCTCTGTCCTGGTTGAGCTGGTGTACTGCATGCTCACCAGGCAAGGACCTCTTAACTGTGGTCCTAGCTGAAGTCACTACATAAGGAATCTGTGCCAGTGGGGAAATTGCATTTGTGCTTTCTTGTGCCAGGCACCCAAGTTCAATCACCTTTCCATTTTACAAAATGTCTTATTCATATTTATGAATGATAATGATAATGGAACAATGCTCAACTTCTTTTAATAACGTATTCCAAGATACATTAAGCTAGAGCTATGTTTGCCAGCTGATGCCTGGACAAGACTGTCTTGCAGAGGAAAAGTAAGTGAATAGTAGAAGATGATACTCTGCAATATTTATTTTTGGTTAGAAGTTGTAACACATCTGGAGGGCACCACCTTGGGGAATCTGAGCTATGCTGAAAAAGGCAAATGTCCTTGAAGACATTTCAATGTGCTCCTCATACAGAGGTATCAATTCTGTGTTTTAGTCCAAGCTTTATAGAAGCCATTCAAACCTTCAAAATAGCTTCAGCTTCTTGGAGTGCTCTTTTAAATTGCAGTCTGATACCCAGCGTGCATGGGGGCAAATAGCAGCCATTACCAGAAACATATTGTAGGCAAAGCACTGGATAATTTAATAAGGTTTTTAAAAAAGGAGAGGGGGAATCTAGATAGAGATGGGCTCATAATTTAGCTCCTTCATGAAATATGCCTGATCTGTCTCTCAGACATTGACTTGTCAAGAAAAATAATATTCACACTGCAGGTGAAAGAAGCTCCCTCCTACATTTTCTTTCCCTTCTCTCTCCATCCCTTGTTTGCAGTAATCAACCAGGAAAAATTACCCTCCCCAAAAGAAAACCAATGTTTTTGCTTTGAAATGAAAGCAACAAGGCATAACTGACAGAGGAGTATGAGAGAGAGAGACAGGAAAGGACCCGCAATAACTATAATAGCAGCAGCAGCAGCAATGGAAGTGTGTTGTTTTGATATGCTAGGCGATGACTGTAGGGAATTCCCAGCCCAAGACATCCACGCCCACACAGGCTTGCTTCGTGCCAGACAGAACAGAAACTGTTAAATCTCCAGAGTCTTGTCTGTCTTCAAACAGGCACGACTCGAAATGGAAAAGCAGCTCTGTGTCCCAAATGCATGCAGTGCCATATTCAGCATGTTTACTCAAAAGCAAGCCCATCAGTTAATTACCTGTGGTGCAGTGGAGCCAGGGCTTGAGGGGTTGAAGCACTGGGACTCTTTGATTAGCAGGGATGGTGAGGATGTCATTTGCTGCTCTCCCTTCCTTGTTGCCTCTGAGTTTAGCTGCAGTCCTCACAGCTACTGCATTGCCAAGAGCTATGTTTGGAAATGGGGTGGGTCTTGGTCTTAAATTAACAGTGCAAAGGCCAGGGGTGTAGCTATGGGAATTCTGTCGCACAATTTGAGGTTTTCCTTCTGTCTCCAAATTTCTAGCATTGAAGTGATTTGAAAACACAGCGTGTAGAAACACAGTTTTAGACTTCTCCACAAGTTGACCATAAAACTGTTCTGGAGGTTTAGGGGAACACTTCTGTAGGCATTGTCTAGGTCCTACAAAGTGATTCTATGACATGTTTAGACTGGAAAGACAAAATATGGTTTCAGATTGAGCAAAAAATGTATTAGACAGAAGGTCCCAGAATTGCTCTCTCCCATAATATGTGGGCCTGCTGTACCATAAATTGTGAAGGTTGTTCTAGTCAATCTCATCTTTCTGCTTTCCAAGTACACCACCTGATCCAACTGCGTCAGCTATACATTGCAAAAATTGAAAAGTTATTTTTTAAAAGTTACACCATCCATTCCAGATAATGGTATCTGGTGGCTTTCATAGAACTGATATATTACAAATATCATTACCTGAAGCACACTACTTTATGGCAAGAATGGCAATATGAGGACATCATGAAATATTACAACAACTATAGTATTATGTCTACTAGTTTTTCAGAACCCAGTATCACAGAGAATTTCCTTGGATGGAGGTCAAATAATACAATTTTTGTGATATATATTACTTATTTTCCCCACAGATACTGGCTGAGTGTAATACTGCTCAGCATGCAGGAGGCACTGCTCCACCATGAAGTTTCTATTAGTGGAAGAGAGTTTTTGCAATCTAAAGATTCTTGTAGAGTACCAAATAAGCCCCATAACTGCCAATATGACTTCTCCAAGTTTCTAATAACAGCTATTGAAAGTGCATACAACTTAGTTCTTAGGCTCCATCTACACTGTCATACAAAAGCCAGATTATCTGCTTTGATCATCTAGATCAGTGGTTCCCAAAGTGGGCGGCACCACCCCCTGGTGGGCGGTGGGGCAATCCTAGGAGGCGCTAGGAGGCTCAGGAGAATTTGGGGGGCACTGAACCCCTGTAAGGGGGTGGTGACATGAGCTTGCTTGCCTCTTGCAGGGTCGTGCGCTTGCGAGGACGTACCCGTTGGAAGAAAGAGGCGATACACAGCACTGCACCGTGGGCAAGGTTGATGAGAGGAAGGAGGCGCATGCTCCAGTTTCCATGGAAACGCCTGCCCGGGGATTCCAACTTGCAGCGACACAGTCGTAAGCACACGATCCCTGGACAGGCGTTGCCGTGGAAACTGCAGCATGCACCTCCTTCTCGTCAACCCCACCCATGGCGCAGTCCTGTGTATTGCCTCTTTCTTCCAATAGGGACGTCCTCGCAAGTGCGCCTTGTTAGGCGCGGGGCAGGGCGAGCAGGCAGTGCTTTTCAATGTGGGCCTCGCTTGTCCAGTGCCGGCCCCTTCTTTTTTCAATGCCATAAAAACAATATGAAATTAAAATAACATTTAAATTAAAATTAAAACACATTAAAACATTTAATTTTACGAAAAAGGTAGAAACATTAATACATATATCTTTCTGTTTAATTGCTATTTTTTAAAAAAATTAAAATAATTTCTAGGGGGGCGGTGAGTAATTTTTTTTCTGGAAAGGGGGCGGTAGGCCAAAAACATTTGGGAACCACTGATCTAGATTATATGGCAGTGTAGACTGAGCCATAGGCTGGGGTAATATATTACTGTCTTGTTGCTGGACTACAACTTCCACTATCCGTATCTACTGGCTAGATCAGCTGAAGCTGAAAGGTGTTTCAATCCATCAGCATTTGGAGAACCACAAGGTGCAGTAGTGCTTTGGGCACTGAATTATAACCTGAGACAGTAGAGCCTGATTCCTTGTTTGGCCCTGGAAAACCACTGCATGACCTTGGGTAAGTAACACACTGTCAAAGAAAATTCCTTATGAGCTCCATAAGTGTCATAAAGGCACACAACAACAACAGTAGCAACAGCAGCAGCCCTGGAAAAAAGCCATGAATGAGATCAATCAGTTCTGGTCTCCCACTACTATCATGGATTCCCTTCCAGTTTCCCAATGTCTGTGACTATTGCACCATCAGGGGACAACTAAGGAGCACTATATGAAGAGCAGCTCTTTACTCATACAACCTATCCCTCTCACAGTTTCCAGCCAATCTCTTCAATAAATGGCTACTCAAAAGAAAAGCTGTGCATCTTCCCCCTGCTGGCCTCAACAGGTCCCCCCTCTGCCTATCTCTCCTTGTTGGCTCTCCAGTCATTCTCCATCTCAAATATATCTCTATCATTCAGTCGCTTCCTCCCTTGGCTAGGCTTCAGTTCAGTGATTTGATTGTTCTCCATTAGGGAGCAGTTTGTGCTGTATTGATTTTTATGGTTGTTTTTCGAAGCTAAGAATAGAATGGCACTCAGGGATTTGCAGTGTCAGGCTCAATTTGGGGAAGCCTGCTTGGACACTAAAGAAGAAAGCAGCAACAGACCCTTGAAGGTCTTCCTCCTTGTTGTGAGCTTCTTGCTTCCTCTGAGAACTGTGGAAGAGTCTGCAAATCAAAGAATGAAGAATCTGAGGTGAGGCAACAGGACCGACCTCTCCTTTGACATGAGTCATACGTATCTCCCCTGGTAGCCTTCCACAATGCAGGTACCACTAGATATGCTAGGCTACAATTCCCTTCGTCTCCAGTTCCTGGGAGTGATTTGGGGTTTTAGTCCAATATACCCAAAGGAAACCAGGATGGGAAAAGTCATCAAAATTAAAGGAATTATCTCAAGACATTTTGCTGCTGGATGGGAAGATGGTGTCCTCTTTCCAACAAGAATGCATTTCCGGACAGTGCTGCATGGAAGAGCTTTAAGGATGAAGGGCAGGAGGCTTTGCAGTTTGGTGCCAGGTAGCAACATTCTGCACATGTTGAGTGCATAGTTTGTAGGCTACTTAAGGCCAGCAGTATACATTTGGTTGTTTAGGGGTCTAGTAGAAATCCTTTTTTTTTGCCTACCCCACACAGTATCCAGGGAAATTTGACAATTTGCTAGGGTGGTGTCTATAAACAGTTGTCATCTGGCAGAGTGCCCACATTGTACTTTCCAGTAAATTGATGGCTGTGAAGCAACCCAAATATTTAGACTTCTCTCAGGGCCCTGGTGTTTCAGCCAAAGGAAAGGTCTGAGTGCTTGTCTTAAGGCAGACATCTGGCCTCAGCTGGCCCTGCATCACGTTGCTCCTTCAATTTTGATCTTTCAGCTCCAAACAAACAAATAGGAGACAGGCTAAGTAAAGTGGCTCTTTTTGAACCCAATCTTCATGTCTGTTTTTGTTATTCCATGGTTGGTCATGAATGGCAAGTTTGAGTACTCTTGATGGGACAGCATTCTCTTGTAATAGTTAACTTCATGATCTATGTCAACCAATGCAAATCTAAGCATTTATGCTTCTAAACAACTAACGTACACAACACATAGGAACATCTCCAGAACATAAGCAGTGGAAGTATAGGTGATCATTTAG